>JABFPM010000050.1:0-46298 GCA_022817325.1 Idris sp. 1 HC-2018
TGATTACGTTCTCTTAATTTATAATATCTAATTTTAATAACACAGAAATCCGTTTGTTTATAATCATTAAATTTGTCAATAGCACTTCGTTATAAATATTCGAAAGTTAAAATTAATTCTCAGTCTAGTTTTTTTCAGTTTAAAAATGACTTAATCAATAAAATATTGATATATTTATTTATATTAATTTATTTGTAATATTTACTTCTGTGATTAAGTTAACAATGTAAAACGCTTTGAAAAGTGATTGTCACACAATCTGTGTTCTATATGTCTGTGTGATGTAAACATCAGTTTACAATAAACTTACATACCTTTGTGTCCACAAAAGTTTGTTTAATCTTATTTGTAAAATTTTTTTATAATAAACCTTCCGTTCTTATTGGCCCTCAAGCTTTTCAACATCAAATCTATTAATTCTCGAGGAACGTGTGGATCAATAAATTGTGACATTTAGCCTCACAAGTTAAATCAACACAATTTGATAATTTGTGAAGTTAGACTTTATTGTTTATAAAGTGATGAATATGTATTTTAACTATATCTACTAAGTATTAGGAAAACTTGTTACAATAAAAAGTAATAATCAGAAACAAAATAAAGGAATTACAATCCGAATAATGACTTAGGTCTTTATATTATTTGTAGTTTTATTATAAGAAAAAAAGAAATTTAACTTTGAATACAAAACTTATTTTTTTAATAACAAAAATGTATTATAATAGTTTAATAATCCTTAAATTTCGCATTTTAATTCTTCAAAATTTATTTAAAACATACAAATTTTACTCAGAATTACGTATTTTCGAGTAATGTTATGTATTCCTATTTGAAATTGCATACAAAATTTATGTATAAAAGTATGTAAAGACTAAATCGAATATTGTTTTAATATTCAGTTAAAAAATACTTGCACAAGTATACAGTAACCTTCGTAAATCTGAATGCATTCAGTTTGATCACTACTTTTTGCTTTCTCTTCTTTTTAAAATCGCTTTTTTTCTTTATTTTCTTTGAACAGCATACACGCTAGGTATACAACAGCCCCTGCAAAGATGGCACGCGAACGGCATTAACAACGCAGGGATCAACGCATTCTTTTCTGCTCGAAATTCGCAAAGTCTAGTCTCTCTCGCTGGCTGAGGAGCACATAAGTGCAAGATGTTTCACTGAAAGTAAATCTTATTCTTCTCAAAAATGTTTACTTTAGTTTTGTATTTTATTGGTAATAACTTTATAATAAAAATAGCAATACAAATTATTTTGAATAATTTTATTCATTGAACATATATTACAAATAACAGACGTTAAAAATAAAATGAATTTTGAATATTATTTTAACGAAATTATTGTAGGCCAATTTTAGCTTAAAAAAAATTGTGGAAAACTATAATAGATATTATATATATTAAGAGTTTTCAAATAAATTATCTTAAAAATTATAATACAAAAATAAATATTTCAAATTAATATCTTCCATAATAGAAAATTTATTGCAATTTTGATTGTAATATGTTCTTAAGAAGAAAATTATAAAGCAAAAATGTCTTTAAATTTTCTGATAAAACATTATTTTATTTTTTTTTGTATTATTTTGATATAGACGAGGATGTAGAATATCATCAATAATTAAAGAAGAAATCAAAGGACCCAGCAAAAGATTTTAAGATTAAAGTCAGGTATTAGGATTGGATCATCTTAAGAGGTAAAAAGTATTTTAAATATTCAGAAAGTTTAGATATAATAGTTTTTAATCGCAGAAGATTTCACAGAGTGACAGGTTTTTGTGTTTGAAGCCTTCGGCAACTTTCGTAACGTAGCTCATCATAAGCGTTTAAATTTTGATGTCTCACGAAACGAATGGGTCACGAACCTCAAAACATTCAAAATTGTCACACTGATACAATGGCATCGGTATATATGGCAATATCCATATAGTCTTGTGTGATGTAACTTCGTTAAATATAAGCTATCTAAGAAAGAATATAATTTATTAAATTCGATGTAATATTTGGTATGAAATATAAAAGTGATTGAAACTGAATCTCTGTTTCATTTGAAATAAAAACTATTTTAATTTATAAAATTTTCATTCAAAAATAGAGCACTAGAAAATAGCACGATAGCACTATATTGTACAATATGTGAATAATTAAATATGATAAATGAGGCTAAGACTTGTGTGAAAAAAGATTAATTTGAAAGCAAAGTTTTTCAAATGTAATTTATTATTCTTAAATTTAATTTACTTTTATTTACAATCCATCTAAATAAAATGTATTACTTTTGATCTTGCTGCAATTGGTCGAGTCGAATTCATAAAATAATCACTTGGCAACACAAAGTTGACATGTAAACACTCGTGTAAAATATACTTTTTTTGTTTGTTTAAATCTGCAATACAAAAATCCATTCTATTTCAACAAAGTATTCATATCTATTAAGGTGAAATGTCAGTGCTAGAGTCGCGGAGCTTTATTTTTGCAAAATAATTGATTACAACAATAAATTTAACAAATCTGGCTTTAAGACAAACTTTTTGCTATTGAAAAGAATCAAAACCAGTATTGAAAAGTAATTTCCATGAAGAATTGTTGTGGTGACGGATTTTATTTCCAAATTTGTATTTAGTTTTGTTAGCTTTATTTAGATTTTGGGTTAATTTATTATTATAAGGCTTAATCTGTCAAACAACGTATAGAAACAATTTTAAAATCTAATTTATGAGCCTCATTTTAACATTTGTAATATTAGATGGCTGTTTTTTAATTATTAGGTTTAAATCATTAGGTTAGGTTGTTTTCAAATTCAGGCATTCTCTGGAAAAATCACTTAAGTCTTATGGGTTCTCCATAAGATTTAATTAGTTTTTCCAGAAAGTCCTTACGTTACTAGTTTTTCCTAATAAAATACGTAAAGTTTTGAAAAAACTGATCCACTGTTAAAAGTATGAATTTATTGAAAAAATTGACACAGTCACAAAAAATTGTCTTTTTTTTCGAATATGCATTATACAGGTATAGTTTATATTTTATACCTTCGAGGCTGTTTTGATACTAAAGATAACAAATAGTTCAAACAAAATATTAGATTGAATGATGAGGTTTTCTATTAATTTTATTAAATGTTAAAATAATTTTACCCGGAAGCCGAAACGAAGACTAGCGGACTAACATTCCATTTTGTTGTTCTTGTTAGGTTTTATACAGATTTTTATCTTTAAAATCGAAATACTAAAAATGTATTTATTGCAAAATGTGTAGTTATTTAAAATTATTAAAGAGCGCGTGAATAACATGCTTTGACTCTAGTTTGAAAAAATGACATCTTACAGTGTATTTAATTTTTAAATAATGCAATGTGTTATCCTGTATCTTACAATTTTTACAATATATATAGTTTAAAAAATAACACATACTTCGTGTTATTCTGTGACAAAAAGTAAATAATTTTATAAGAAATGTCCTGTGTTATAATATATACAGAAAACTTTGACACTTTCACTAGTCCTTAGTATTTTTTTGATACTATTTCAAACTTCCGTGTTTTGTACACTGTTGTGCTCGCAAAGTATTATTAAGTTGATGTGAAATTCCTCGAATTAAATAAAAATTGATTGCCTTATTCAATAGAAATATTCAGAACTAGAAGTAAAATTCGTGACTAATCCAACATTTGTCCACATGTTTTATTCACGTTTTCTAACAGAAACTAACTGTTTTGTATTCTTAATTGTCAGTAGATCGATAATTCTTTGATCGATGTATTTAAAAACGATTCAATATACGCTTTGAAAAAAGTTACTTTCGTATATATAATTTTTGAAACCTGGTATCACTTTATATAATTCATCAAATGAATGGATATATTCCCACAGTTCAATATATTCAACAAAATGTTATAAACAAAAAAATAAAAAATTAGTTTAATTATTCGTTTTTCAAGCTAAACAAGAAAGAAATAAATAAAAAAAATGACATTTATGAGAATTAAAACTTGTAAGATAATGTATATACATTCAAATCTCATTAAATATAATTTTGTTAATATTTTGTAAACCCTAAATTAATGCAAAATTAAAGAACTTAGGATTACTTCCTTTATAATATTTTTTAACGTGAGATTTTATTGTTATTAATTAACATACTAAAAAAAATATTTTGTTCTAACCAGCCTAAATAAATGTGGTACCTTCTATTAACAAAATTGCAGCGTGATATTACGAAAATCAACAAGAATATTATTATTCACTGGAACAATGACATTATTTGGTTGCAATTTAGCTCACTCACAAAAATAAATATTGGAATCAAAACTATTTGCATTGTGCTAATGCATAAATTGTTTTAAACATGCTCCAAGACGACTTTGCATTGAGCCTGATTTGATACAATGAATTTTTTGGTTACGTTCCAATTTTCAAAATAATTATTTACATTGGCGAGTTACAAATAATTATTTTGTATTTTTTGAAACAATTTTTAAGTAGATTAATAATAAAGTATAAAAAATAAATTAAAATAATCGAATAAAAATTATTATTTTTATTATAACCAATATTTAATACTTAATACTTGATTTCCATTTGATATATTGAAAATTTAAATATTTTAGTTTATCATAGTCAGTTGAAGTCATTTTTGCTAAAGTGTCGAAACTAATCCCTAATTGTCTAAAATTATTTTGTACCAATAAAATAAAAAAACAGTATATCCGATTTAAGTTTCAAATGTACATCATAAATATTATTTCTTTCATATAATTATTAAATATTTTGTAATGATAAAATTACTTTTGAAAACTTCAATGGCAGATTCATCCACGTTCCACCGAGTCAAAATTCGAAATTTCCTCCAAATCCATAGTATTTATTTAAATTTCTTATAATTAACATATTTTAACATGTTTTATAAGTTCGCAGACCTGTCAGAATCGCTTTCAACATCAAGTGTTTTTCTTTTGTTACCTTCAAATACAATTTGCATTATCACAAAGCAATCATATTTTTTGAAAATAAAAATTTTATGATTGTTCTAATTAATTTTAAATTTTGAACCTAAAAGATTAAAATTTGAACATAAAAACCTTCTGATTAAAATATTATCGCTTGAAATAGACAAACATATTTTCCACAAACAAATCAGTTTTGTGAATGCTCCAACCCCGTTATAATTGATGCATAAATAGTTTCAATCTGTAAATTTAATTACAAAAAATGGAAAAATGTTAAAACAAGCAATCTGCATATTAAACATTTACACAATTATCAAATTATGTACTGTGTCACGCAATAGAAACTTTATAAGCATTCAGTTCGCTTATTTATTTAATTTGTTATGGTCTATTCTATGTTTATATAAAGTATTGAATTTTATTATAACAAAAGTAAATAAAATTACTATAAGGCTTATTAAACATTATGTTGATGTATTACAGCATGAGGTTACATTTAACAATTCAAAAAACGGACGTAGCCAATTTTATTCGACAGAAGTTTTAGAGGAATACTTCGGGTGTTAAAATTAACTAATTCTGTTCTTTCTAGCAATTCTAAGTTTGTATTTTTCAGAACAATATAAATTAAATAATATCATGTTCAAATCTTGAATAAAAGTCAGTTGTTGTAATTTATTTTGTTGTTGTTGTTGTTAAAAATCAATATAATTGAATTTCTTCTCACAAATAAAATTTATAGCAATACAGTATCCATCATGAGAAAAAAGTTTAAAAAAAAATCTACAAGACACTTTCATAGATATATAAATGATGATAATTTAAATAAACCAACGAGCAAGCTTTGGTTTAATGTCTGGACAATGTTGTTGAGCGTACAACTGTCTCTTAGGTCGTTTTATTCACTGAACTAGTTTCCTCTCCTCTCACGTCGCGTAGGGCCGTGGGGCTTACAAACACCATTGCCAACGGTGTTCACCAACATAACCTGGAATTCTCCACCATGAGAGAATGGCGTGGCTATCCCTGTACACATGAGTCGATCCAAGAAGAACGCGGACTCGCCGCATACCTACACGACACGTAATGAGAACATACCATCATCATCCGCTGTGCTATCTGCTATCAAATGGATACCACGCTAAGAGTATCGACCATTGCACCAACTCTGATTCATCATCTCAATCTATACAGTCGATGATAGTATGAAATTGCTTCTTTATATTTCAACGATTTGATTTTATTTATGTCGGAATTTTATATATTTAGGGCCAAGATTACAACTTGAACTCTCAGTTCGATTTGACCTTTGCCGTTCATCTTAAAAATTGTTATTAAAGATATATTGTCTTAGATCTAAGAAATATAATGAACAAAAAGCTGTATTTTATTCAAATTATGATATTTTTGATTTTGTGTGTATACTAGATGATAAAAAAATCCAACACAATGAATGTATATAATTTTTAGCAGTTTGATAAAATGCTATATTTATTATTTCTTTTAGCTAATTTAAGAAAGGTTGTTGATTATAATTATTTTTGTAATATTGTAAAAAAAATCTCTATTTCAATCAAAATATTTTCATATTGCGTAAAATAATTAATTACTTAATTATAACTTAAAACTCATGTTTTATTAATGTGTGATCAAAAAATGCGATCAAAATTCAAATAAGGTTTAAAACTTCTTTACATTAACTTCTTTACGTATTTTCTAAGGCCCTGAAAAATTCCAATTTAAATAAAAACTACCGTCGAATTCAAAAGTGCATTGATCTGGCCAGTATCTTGCGGGGAACATTACTCCCATTAATGCAGGCCACAAAAAAAGTGCAACATTTAATGATATCTGGACGTTATCTGCGATTACTTGAACTATTATTTTTCTGCATCTCACATCTCTGTCGTATGAACCAGTTATCTTTCTCTCGCCAAGAGTTTTTTTTCTCCGTCAGACCAGTCTTTGGTCCTGTTGCTTCCCATGCGATCGGGACCCAATCGCGAATAGCTTTTTGCATAATTAGGTTGAGCCGGTCGCTCTAATAACACGTACTCGATCCAGCGGCTGCTCTGAAACGACGCCGCGGGCTGTAATTTAAACCGCAAAGATGCTTGAGCACAGTGCATGCACGAGGACTGAACACATTGACTTGTGCTGAAACTATTCAGAGTTTGAAACAATATTGATTCGTGTCCAGGTATGAGAAGCCGTTGACATTAGCCGCTTGTTGCGAATAATAATAATTGCTTCTCAGAAAACGGAATTCATTATCACAATGAATGTACTAAATCGATATATTTATATTGAAGTAAAAACCAGAATTATTGAATCTTCGATGTTATTGGAGCTTCAATTTTGTAAAAGTAGGTTGAGCGATTTTAATTAAAAATCCGCACTTTCATTTATCGTGAGATTTCAAGGTTCAAATTCTTATATTATTTTAATGAATCTAATTGAGCAAAATAAAACATTATTTGATTTATTGATCTAATATAAGATAACTTGGAATCTTTATTGTAATTAAAAAAATGAGAAATATAGTTATATAATTCACGGAAAAATGACTTCAAGTCTCTGCGATGGTTCGTGAGAATGTTTAAGTTTTAAAGAATGTGTTATATTTGAATATTTTATAATTATCAGAATTGGGAAACTGAAAAAAGAAATAAATAGCTTTTTTTACTGTAAAGTTTATCTTAATCACATTTTCTATAAATCTCATTTGAAAATTAAAATTGCTTGAAATATTCAAAAAACATAAAATTTATTGGTCGAAGAAATTCACACCCATTAATGGATTACGATAGTCATCATTCACATATTAATTCCAGTTACAAAACTTGCATTTCGGTAGTCATTTCAGCAGTCTGATTTTTAAATATTTTAAGATTAACTAATATAAAATTTTGTTTCTACTTTATAGAATTGTTAAAAATTAGAAATTTGAACATACCTTTGTGAATTTACCTAGATATAAATATTAAAACTTTAGTTTATAAATTTATTAGATATTCAATATCATAAAAACGATATTCATGAATATTATATACATTTCCAAATTAATTTTACAACAACAATAATTGTATAATTATTTTTTTAATTAATTTTCTCGGAAGGTGCATTTTGTCAATAATTTTTTAATCACTTTGCGTTAACTCTGCAAATTCAAAATGGAATTTTACTTGCGAAAAGTAAATTTTCATTTAAAATTATCCATATTCACTTATTTGACAAAGTAAAAGATTTATGACTTACTATAATTTAGATAAAAAAAAAGTTTACAGAAAATGTTCTTTTAAAATATACATTTAAAAGAAAAATAAGAAGAAATAAGAAAATCAATATATCAAAAAATTGGAATTTAAAAATATAAAAAGGTAAATGTATAAAATATAATTTATCTTTAAGATTTTGCACGCACATTACTCTCACCAAGTTATTGAAACCGTGTGAAACAACGAACCAAAAGAGAAAATAAAAGCAAAAATAGAGCGACATAAGATCTTTTATGAACCAATCGGCCACTTTAAATCCATAAAGCACTGAGCAAAAACCAAGAGAAAAAAAAAGAAGAAATTAATGGAATGGACGTTCGGCAGAATGACGTTTTTGAATCTTTTATTCTAAACTCACACACAGAATGAACTTATCATTGACCTTCTCGACGATCTTCGTGACTAGCTCGCTAATAGGAGCTTAGCAAATTTTAAGACTGAGATTATTCGTTATTATCTTTTTTTGACTCGTTCTTCAGCTTTTTTTATACCTCTCTATTTTTTTGTATACGTTACTAGATTCTCACTCTCCTTTTCTCGCACACAATCGAAGTGTAGATATTTAAACTACATGCCAGTACAGGTACCAGTTTCTCTAACAGGTACTTTACAAACAAGCACACCGAAAGAATCTGTCACGCAAGACACCAATTCGTGTACTTGGACTTTGATAGAACTAAAAACCGCTAGCTGCTTCCTACTGATTTCTTGCTACGATACATATTTTGATGACGTCAGAACACACCAAGTACACATTATGATTTGCATAAGAACGCATGCTCCTATAGGCTGGAAAAACCGATCGACTCACTCGTTCTTTTGCTCTTGTATTGAAATCCGGTAGCAAAATGCTTTTTGTTGACCATAATCAGAGAACAATCTTGTATGATTCATTCGAATGCAATATAAAGATTTGTATGAGATTGTATCGCATAATGCACGTAATCCAATTGAGTGATTCAACAATAGTATTTTAGATATTAGTTAATCAAAAAATTATTCAGTTGACATAAGCCAATCTTATAAATATTATTTCCAGTTCAAAACTTTTTATAATTTTACATGGCAGGATGTTTCAGCCGTTGTAAATTTCTATTAAAACAAGTAAAACATTGGTAAAGGAAATTATAAAATAATCAAAACTTCATTACTGTTTTTAAAATTCTGCACTGCTTATAAAAGCACCCACTCGTTCAATATACATGTATATGAAGCTTGTTTCACATACGTATATTTATGTTAATTAATATACTTTTCTCAGTTTTATAACATGCGAAATAATATTTCATACATTGGTATATTAATCGTACGATACGTTCATTGATTTCATAACATTAGTATCCCAGTAATTGGGTTCATATTTTGGCGCATTTAGCAACACAACAGTTGAATCTGGAATTCGCGTATTAAAACATCTGCATTAGACTTTCAATCCACCTCAACGTATTGAAATTGTTTGATATATACCTTATTCGTTTTGTGAAACCGAGCCAATTTATTAATATCAAAAAATACGATATGAAAAATTTAAAAAAAATATGTTTTCGCTAATTTCCATGATTAATTATTCAATATATTGAAATTGATCAATTTCCGTTCATTAATTGTTGTTTTCCAATAAGTAAAAACTTCGAAGTGAAAACCCTAACCTATAAAATAATCCTCACAAAAAAAGATATTAAAATGCCAATATACATTCAAAGAAATTAAATACACTGTTTATTTATACGTCATAGAGGATTGAAAATGTATAATGTCGTACAAGTTTATAAGTTAGAGTTTCCACTTCGAAATGTTTACTTCTTTGAGAACAACAATTATTGAACGAACATTGATAAATTTAAATATGTTCAATAATTAAAAATAAAAATTAACGAAAACATATTTTTTTACATTTTTCATAATAAATTTTTTATATTAATAAATTGGCGCGGTTTCACAAAATGAAAAAGGTCTCTTTCAAATAATTTTGATACGTTGAAATGGATTAAATACACCAAATCTAAAAAACGTGATTCATGCGTATTAAATTGCCAATACGCCAGAATACGAACCCAATTGCTAGGATTTAAACTGGAAGTATTCTCATTGGCGTTAACTAAAGTCAAGTTCGCATGTACGAATAACCTAGCACGATAAATTAGATTGGTACATACAAAAACATACAAAAATGAGAGAAATGTAAAATACAATTGACAATCATGTTCATATAGTTTTTTTGTGATTTATGACAGCAATCTAACTTATCACTTTACACTAATTACTTACATGGAAAAGATATTAGTATAACAGATGGCAACAGCTTGGCATAACCTCAACCCATGAGGTTTGGCAACAATTGATCAATTTTTTATCAGAATCAAATCATGATATCTTTTAATCAAAAATCAAAAATTCGATTCAAGCAGAATAATATTAATTTTTTATCATTTTTGTATCAATTTTTAATCGACAAATTCCTACGAAATGTTGATAAAAAGTTACACGCTTAATCGAAAATTCAAATCAAAATTATATCCATACTCATAAAATTTTGATCACTTTTTGATTCAAAAAACAATTCTCAGATTCGATAAAAATTTGATCGAAAACTCTCTCATGTCAAATTTAATCAATTTTTGATGAAATTTGTTTCGTTCGATTAAGTTTAAACAATAAATAATCAAAATAAATGAAATAAGTATAAAAATATAATATAAGTCATATATTTTGGAACTCGACTAATTTCTGAGCAAGTTTGAAAACTGAAGCATTAATTTCACCACGAAGAATGTTGGCATCTTGCGTAATCATATTGCCAACTGCGGTTTTTAATATACGTGTATATTAATTGTAATAGATTAATATTAGTTGTGCGTAATTTATAAATTTGCATGACAATTAATATACAAGTATCTTAATTTCATTTAATATACTACAGTTAATAATGTTAATATACCAATGTATTTAAAAAGTTATTAAAATAACGAACATTTTTAACAGTGTGTGGCGCTGCCAATTATATTGTATTTAACCTGATTGACGTAACATCCTGCAATAACTATTTAATATTAAGACGATATATTTATATGAATATTTAAAGAAAATAAATCTTTACAATTTGAAAGAAATAATGTTATCAAATCATTTCTCATATTGACATTATTAAAATAAAAAAGTTGGATGAAAATAACAGTTTTAAATATTTTTAATTCATTTCCACAAAGCAACACTTATTATTTAAGAACATTTATTCATATTTTGTCTGAACAATTTTTGTAAAGTATTTTTTAAATTGCTTTGTATGTCTGCAGAATAGAAACAAGAATAATGAGCTTACTTACAACATTATTAACAATTTCTCTGTGGCTACTTCGTCATTTCTCTGTTTGACTTGCTTTTAAAAGTTGTTATTTTTAATATTTTTTATTGCATTAAAAATTTATATAAGTATTGAATTATTATTTAATTTGATTATTATTGCATAAAATAGTTAATAACAATTAACTATTTTTATAAACTATTTTGATGTTTTTAATCTTTAATTTTTTTTTCATTCACATTTTATGTTTTATTAATTGCTTGAAATTATTTATTAAATGATTATTTAAATTAAACTTTTATCCTAATTTGAATGGATTTTGTGTGTATACGATCATAACTTGCCTATCGCCACATCTTTCAAGGCGTTTTGCAAAAACTGACAGAGATTTGCAAATAAAAAAAAATTTGTATGCACAGTGTATTTAAATTGAAAATTACACATATATTCGTTTATCGTAGCAAATCTATTGTAGTAATCGATGAATGATTAATTCTGAAACATATTATGTAGTTTAACATTTTGAACGTTTTTATATGACATCAATTGTTTATTATGAATAAATAACTTTAAGAATACCATTTTGTATACCTTCGATAAAAATGTAGACATCGTTTCTTGATAAAACCGATAAGATTTTATTTTAATTAGAAAAAAACGGTTAGGGCGACCCAGTCGTCCAACCTTGATAATTATGTTACAGATTTTCACCTGGTATAGTCATAATTTAAGATTTTTTTCAGAAAGTGCATTTGATGCTTTTAAATGTAAACAGTTGTTTTAGGTAATCAAGGTATTTCATTAAGATGTTTAGAAAAATTAATTACAATGTAAGCTTTTTAAATCGTTTTATAAAAATCGGTTAATATAAATATTTAATTTATTTTCGGAAACGTGGGTTTATGCAACTACGACGATGAGAAATCAATAATAATCCTATAATGCTAACGATATGCATTTGTACATCAAATTTGTTTTAGTTTTGTGAGAGTGGTTTAAATGATATGATAAAAAAATTAGAGGGTCGAGCCATAGTCAAAATAACATGTAAAAGTATCCTGACGTAGTCGGACTTTATGAAATTTATATTATGCAATATTATAAGAATCATATTTTTATTCGAAAACAAAAAAAATTAATCAAAGTGTAACAAATTGAAAAAGTGAACATATAAACAATGCAAATTATCTATAAACGAAAAATTTTTGTATTTGAGACATAAATTAGATTTAATTGCCATTCAATGACATTTTTATTTTATTCTTGTGCTTTATTAAATTTAATTAATGCAAAAATATTAAATTAAGATTAAAATGTCATCATCATTCCAAAAATCGCCAATTTCGCCATTTTTTTTTCAAAATTCAGATGTAGATCTAAATTTTATCGTATAAATCAACTATATATACATTGCATAACTTCTTAACCGATGGTCCAATTATCTGGAAAAATCAGAACTAATCATGATTTAAGGCAAAATATGGTTACGATAAATGTTTTTTAGCCGTGTCTCGTTACCCCACTTTTTTCTATTTTAATTCAAAAACCTAATCTTAATTAGCTATGTTAAAGAAACATATTTTGATTAGAAAAAGTATTAAATAATGATAAAAATGTAAAGATTATCATATATTGACAGGTTAATTCGCAAGAAACGAGCCAATTACACGGAGGAATAATAAGCAGATAATAAAAATAGTATCATTATAAAAACATTAAAAAATTCAAAAATTAGAATAGATCTTTATGACTTACCACATATCTAATATAATTTAATGAATTTTAGCTCATCATAACGTTCAATTTGACATGAAAATTTAATAATAGTTGTTATTGACAAGACATTCATTAACTTTTTTATTTTGTCAATTCAAAAATGTTTTACATAAATTATTCATTTTCATTTACATTCAGTTAATCGAAAAAAGAAAAAAAACAGAGTAAATGTTAAGTTTTTGAAATCGATAATTAATTCAGTGAATCAGTTTTTTTATTTAATTCATACGTACCTGTGTTTTTTATTTCAACAGCCACATAAATGGACGTTACTTTTAAAACATTTTATCCAAAATTATATAATGGTTATTAATCATAAATGAAATTGAAATCATTGTATAGATTTTTAATAGATCTAAAGATTTTTTTATGTTCTATACAACTTTTGTTGTTAATATGTTAACTATTAGAACTATTTTAGTTGATAAACGATAGATTCTTATACCGTTATGTATACTATCAAAACTGAAGTTTACACTAAAAACCATTTAACATGAGTTTAGTTGTTTCGTATCTCCAACCAGAGAGCTTTGGTTAAAAAACAACCTGAATTTAGTTAAAAATAACCAGACTCGGGTTAAAAACAACTAAACTCAGGTTAACCGGTTTCTCAGTATATATTGAAATTGTGTATGTAAAAATACTGACTCCGTTTTTAGTTTAAACAAAATTTGAATTGATTAATAATATAATTACTTTTAGAATTTTTTTGCACAAAATGAATTCAGATATAAACTTTTTTAAATTAGTGAATATAAAAAATGTACAAAATATGATATGTTTCAAATAGTAATAGAAATTGTCTGAAAAACGCCGAAAAAAAGATGACAAAGTCTGAATAATGTTGAAAAAATTTGAAGAAAAATCTGAAAATGTCTGAAAATACATCTGAAAAAGTCTGGAAAAAGCTGAAAAGAAGTAAAAAAAATGGTTTGAAAAAAGCTGAAAAATCCGATTTTTCAGCGTTTTTCATATTCTTTCAGTTTTTTTGCAGAGTTATAATATTGGTTTTTTGGAATTTCCAGCTCTGTTTAATCCTCTAGCGCCGGATGTTGCAATATTGCAACATTGGTCAATTTTGGTTTTTTATTAATATTTTAAAATTCAAGAAGACAATTAAGTTAAATGTAAAGCTAAATCATAAAGTACAACTTATTTCACCTCCAAAACTAAATAATTGGCAAAAAACAAACAAAACAATTTTTTTTGCATTATTGTACTTTTTTCGATGTAAAAAACTCATTAAACTATGATTTTCCAATTAAAAATATTTCTGTTCTTTTGTCATGAATACAATTAATTGAACCCATTTGTATATATTATGATCTCAATTGTCAAAAAAATGTTGCAAGAAATGTCAAAACAAACTAAAAAAAATTGAAGTTAACAATAATAAATTGTTTCTAAAATTCCAAAAACAAAATAAAATATTATTTATTTATACAATTATTACTTCTGTCATGTGTAATATTAAACTGAACACAAAGACATTCTAATTCTTTTGCTGTTGACGTGAATAATCATTTATTATATTTATGTTTTTTGACATTTCGAAACAAAATATTATTGCTAACTTCAGTTTCATTGGAGTTTGTTTTGACATTCCTTGCAAAAATTGTTTTTGTCAAACAACTTGTTAAATGAATATTCAGTTTAATATTATGCATATATTATACTGATAACTTGAAAAATGTCTTCATTGCCATTAAAATATTAACGTCAAATTTCAAGATACTTATAATATTGTGCATGTAAAGAGGTAAAATTTTGAATTTGTATGATTTGTCTTGTACTTTCAAGTTTTTTTTTAATTTTACTAAAATATTTGTTTTAATACCAAAAAACTAATATTATAGCTCTACAAAAAAACTGAAAGAATATAAAATTGCTGAAAAAGCTGAAAATAGGACTTGTTTGAAAAATAATTTTTTCAGACATTTTCAGACATTTTCAAATATTTTCTGACTTTTTCAGACATTTTGTCGGCATTTTTCAGACTTGTTTTCAGATTTTTTCAAACAATTTTAGCAATTTTTTTTCACCAAGGAGGTCAAGGTTATTTACATTAAAATAACTTTAAAATTGTTCTTTGGCTATTTTATCTCTTTAATAAGTGAATAAATATAACTGCATAAACAAATTACTAAATGCAATTTGATTATTATCTTAAATAAATCTAGCATAAAATATTATTTAGTTAACTAATATTTATCCTAATGTTAATTAAACAACAATTCGTTAAAAATTCAACAAACACTTAACAAAATTGCACCTCACATGATCATATAATTTTTGAAACAATAAAAGTCTTTATAAAGTTATAATCTTATCGGTCTGATCCTTGAAAGAGTGAGACTGATAAAAATTTTAAAATTTGCAACAGCTTTAGAATACATTTCACTGTATTAAAGTTGTGTGTACCGGATAATAACCTCAGACATTTCATGTACACGAAAACCGCCGAACATCTGTCAACAAACAAGTTATAAGCTGTTTGCACATGTAAAACTTTTCATTAGAACTTATTTTGTTTACAATAAATGTCAATGAATATTAAAATTAAGTCAAAATAAATAATAATGATTGATGGTGATTTGCGTTGCATACAAAATACGTCATCAAGTATATTACAATTTCTTTCAGTTTATTACACCAAATTTAACATGTTATTTTTTAGTTTCATGTAAGCTTAATCTACTTACTCACAGTCTTGTGCACATAGTTAGTATTTTCACTTGATATACAAATTTCAAGCAAAAGTTCTAACACCTAAAGAAATGCAAGTGTCTACAATGAACATCCTTTGACTTTTATTTACAGTGAACTTCGACTTTCAATTATTTTAATTATATAGTTAAATTTATTTGACCCGTATTCTTCCACTTAATTTAAATGTAATTTCAACTATAGAGAACCATTTTAAGTGAATGAACGAATATTATTATGGACTTGGTTTTATTTCATAAGTTTCTGAATATACTGTAAGTGTTTAGTCACGTGGAAAATTAAAGTCGATGTAGATTGAAAAATATGTGTAGGTTAACGTTCTGGATAATATTTGGAAACGATTTAGACTGATTTTTAAATTCACCTTCGTATACACAAATTTGCATTTACAGAAATTATGATGCATTTTTACAGAAATACAAATTCATTTAAAAATTGTTAACTAAATGTAAACCATGATATTTATAATTTAAGACATTTTTTTCAACATCTCAATCTTCCAAATAATTATACTTTTAAGAAAAATATTAACAGTGGCACATAATGTTTTATTAATTTTAATCAACTTGAATTCTTAAAATAAAAATTATAAGATTGTTTTTCTTGAATTTTTCCAGTTTTTCACTGTTTTTATCAATTACAAATGAATATTAGGAACCATCCAAATATCTATTTGAATTTAGTTGTACAATATCATTATTAACAGTTATTTTTCATATATAAATTATTATGAATTTCATAATTTATAGTTGTTGAAAAAAGTAACAAATATTCAGTCGTATACTAAATGTTCGACGGATAACAAAGAAATGTTTACGTTGTGTCTGAGATTGAATCGTTTGTACACTATTTTTTTAGTAACAAAATACATACTTACTTATCTATAATACATAGATAAACTTGCCAATAATCCTCTTAATTCTCTAAAAATGTGTATAACAATGAAAAATCCGAGCTGCGTAGCAAGAAATCGTAGTACATAATTTACTGAATAGTAAATAAAAAATGTGACAAAGAGTGCGGTGAGTGACTTGCTTTATTTTAAGTAACTTGTATTTAAGTCTTTATTTATTAATGTCTCAGATTTTGAGCAGATTCCTTCATTTCTCGTTTATTTTAATCAATATCCTTGTTAATAGACTCTAACCAGAACACATTCGTTCTAATTAATCACTTTTACATGTTCATATCTATTAACAAATATTTGTTCCTCAATGGTAATTTATTTTGTTGATATATCATTTTTATCGTTTTTTGTGATTACATTTCTGCTTTTTATTTTATTTTTGTCATTTTCATTTTTTTATAAACATTATTTTATTTATTATTTTTAGTTGCCACCCAAATTGGGCTTGCGCGCGAAGTGTACAAATTCAAATTGTTATATGGGCAATTCTCTACAATCTTGAACTTTCAACTTGCCAAATTTTTGAAAAAAAAGTTTTAGCATATCTTAGTTTTATGACAATTATCATTTATTATCACTTTAAAATAATAAATATAAAGTCGAACAGTGATAAATTACATGCGCGTAACTTTAAATTAATATTTAATTATACAAACATAGGTAAATATTACGTTTTTGACAGCTTTTCTGTTCTAATGTCAAAGATGTAATGTATTGAAACGGTCTTTCAATTATTTAAGTAGTTTTTAATATATAATTAGATTTTATTGCACGCACCCATACATCAAGATACTGTACAGTTCATCTAGAAGTATAAAAGCATTCTTATAAACTTATAAATACTTTTAAAGTGTAAAATTATAATAATTTGAAGTGTGCAAACCATAAAAACTAAAATCTTCAATTTAATAATCCACTAAATTGAATTGAAATTTGAGAGACAGGTAGGATAAAAGTTCTAGAAATTTGCCCATATAATATTATGTTTTTTTAATAACAACATTGTTTGTGACATCAAAATTTCGCTCTCATGTCGTTGCATACGTGCATATCATATCTATTACTTACAACCAAAATTGGTTTTCGCAATAACGCTTCATTTTATAATTATTGTTAATCTTAGCTATTATATTCGTAACATATAACAAATATATATAAATATTAAATTAATACACGTGCGTGTATATATATAGATATATGTACTTTATATCAGGTTGTTCTACTGGCAGTTTGAAACCACATTTCGGACGTTCAAATAAGATGCTAAATAAATATTGATTTTTACTCAAACAACATTGATCATTCTGATATTACATTTATAAATTCGTAGTTCGCATTACTTACACACATACATGTATGTATATATATACATTTATAATATTTATATATATATAACATATATATTTTTATTTATTTATAATGAAATCAATCATATATTCTCACTTGAATCGACAAAATATTCATAAGTCCATATATTTTATATATTTCGTCCACTGTATTTCAAGAAAATGAATTCCTATTTTATTTTTAGATATTAAGTCTATTTATTAAGGGAATCTTAATTATTAATTTATGACATTTATTTACCTACTAATGAAAAAAAAAATATTTCTAAACAACTAAAAATTAAATTTTTTATATTATAAATGTCTAGTTATTAACCTTCTGAGTATCATAATGAGGTCCACGCGGACCCCAACACTTGTTTTTTTGAGATATTTTATGTTTTACGCTGATTTATACTATATATATTTATAAAGCTGATTATTTTAATATGCTTCATATATGATGTCAAAAGAAATCTGACATCATAACAAATAAACGTATTTTTGTTTTAAACAATATTTGGAAGTTGAGGTTCAAGCAGACCCCACCTGGGACATTACATTTTAATTGAATATACACTGAGAGAATTATGATTTTACAAATTATGATCAGTGCTAGTAAACTGAATGCATGAAGCACTTATTAGATTATATTCAATCACCATTTAAAAAAAATTAGCAGTAATAGAACTTTTTTAAATATTGTTTAAAAAAGTTCAAACGTTATTTGAAAAACTTTTAGCACCGCTATAGTTCTTTTAAACAATGATTAAATATAATGTAATAAGTGCTTTATGCATTTAGTTTACTAGCACTGATCGTAGATTTTAAAATCATAATTCTCTCAGTGTATTTTCAATATAAAAAATTAATTATAAAAATTGCAACACATATAATTAAACACGTAAGTTCCTCACTTGTGTCAAGTAATAATATTAATATTTATTTTTTTTATATAAAATGTGCGAAAAAACATCATCAACTTGGTTTTGAAATTTGTATTCCTAAAACACTTTATTCGTGAATTACATCTTGCTAAAACTAGTATTAATTTAATAATATCAATTTATATATCTTAATAATGATTTACTTTATTTTACACTACTTAGTTTTGAACAATGAATTATTTTGAATTTTTTTAATTCATATACTGCAACTCATGCCGACAGTACAGGTCTTATTAATTCTTGTCTGAGTTTGTGTATATAACATTTTCTATTCATCCATTTCTGTTTTTTTGCTTATATAAAGTTTCCACTGCAGTAAACAGCTTAAAAACTGTTTATTGGGATGATTGTAACAACTGATCAGAATAAATTTTTCATTAATTAATTTTTAATTAATAAATATCATAAATCTTTTTTAAAATCTTATTACAATAAATAAATAGAGAATAATTAATTTATGTATTTTGAACGAATCAAGTTCATAAACAACGTTTTAATACAAGTTTACTTTAATATTTGATGGGGTCCGAGCGGACTCCACGTAGTAATCTGTGCATAATTGTCTTGGTACTCAGAAGATTATTTTAATTTTAAAAATGTCAAAAAAAAATTTTTTATGCAATGTAAAAACACCTTTATTCGAACAAAATAGTGTCTTAAGCTGAAATAATTTTAGAAGACATTTCGCCGTAATATTTTTTATAACAATACTTTTTTATATTACATTGATTAATTTGCATTTGTATTTTTTTTTGCTACAAATTTGAAACACAATTCAAGGGACATTTTTTCATTTGTAAAACAGAATTTCAGAATCTTTTAACCTAACGATACATTTGGATTTTGAGCAAATTTATTCAAAAATCCAATCATAAAGAAAGGCTACAAAATTTGTCAAAATAAGCGATTTTTTATATTATATTAATACGTCTTTCCTTTTAGCGATATTTTAACGACTGTTTCTCTAATGTACGTCTGCTTGATGACGATAAACGTACTTGATTGTATCGAAGAAACTATCGTCATTTTATTCCGGATGTACAGTTGTCAGATAACGATAATGGCAAACTCCAGCAATAAAGTGTAAGTACGACATAGTTGACGAGCGTCGAACATATCATAGTGACTGCAATTTTCGATGTACATAATATATTTATCGTTGCGTAACGAATATGTGTCCACTATTATTGTTGTCATGTCAACACAATATTACAAAACTTTATGTATGATCTCTTGGTCTAGTTATGCTTTTTTTTAAATTAAATGTTAATTTTGATTGTGTTTTATAAACGAACAAAATTTATGATCAATATCATTACGATTTTGTTTTGATCATGAACAGAGATTGAACCCAATACTTTTGTTAATTCTAGATAGTTTTGTGAACTTTACACCAGCGTGATATAGAAAAGTTATGAAATTTATTTGTAATGTTAATATTTTACTAGAAACATTTTGAAAAATTGTTGCCACTGGACATTTGCCAGTCATATCTAATTTTTATATCTACAGTGGCTTGATAAAGACTTTGTCATTATGATTTCGATAAAATTTTAGAAATAATGCTGTAGCCAGAGAGAAAAAATCAGATGACTTTAATTTTTTACCATAATTTGTGTATATACTTTCATGTAAAAATTTAAATTTGATTCAGATTTTTTATGCATATATACAAAATATTTGGTATAAACAATTAGTAAAAATAATCACATTTGAAAGTAAAACCGGGTAATTGTCTTATTGGTTCTTTTTCTCTATACTCAATAAGCATAGTTCATATTGATTAAAACGCTACAAATAATACGATTTGTATAAAAATAACTAAAATTAAATGTGATTCTAGTCTTTAAAAAATTAGTATTAATTATTATTTTTTTATTTTATTATGATTATAATTTACAAAATCGGTATGTAAACAATTATTATACTAAAATTACCTAATTTTTCCTACTAATTGTATGGACAATAAAATAATAACTTGAAATCTGAGTTTTTACAGAATTAATAATATATGTTTTAATTGACATCAATGCTAAATTTTATGTATATAAATAATCTTATAAACATATTTTACTTTAAATTCTAATTTAAATCCAGAAAAATTAAATACAACGAATTTAAAGTTTTTAATTCATAACTGATATGAATTCTGCTTTATTTATTATATTAAGTATTGAAATTTGAATACAAATTGAGTAGTAGTTATTCGTACATAAAAAAGTAAACAAATTTGGTATTAACAAACCAAAAAACAGAAAAATCTGTATAAAATATAAATTATTTGCTCTTACTTCTAAAAAATTTGGAATATATGTGAATTTTATTTCGAATATATGAAAGGATATATGTAATTAAAAGTAAATCACGTAAAAAAAAATTTCTATTTTTTATGAAGCTTTTAATAATCTGAAAAAAATTTTTGTATACATCATGTTTGTTTAGCATCAATAGAATCAAAAAACAAAAAGTTAGAGTAATTAATTTGTAACAACAAATTTTTTTGCAAAAAAGTGAAAAAAAAAATTAAAAAAATTTGTTTGTAAAAAAATTATTTGTTTATCTGTTTTAAGATTAATTATCATGTTAAAAGTCGTTTTTGATCAGTAGATAAAATTCGTAACTGAATGAGTAACTAAAGTTATTTGAATATTTTTTTATATTAACTGAAATTTTTCTTTAATATTTTATACTTTAGATATTGAAATTGAAATATATTTTAATGTATACTGACAAATATTCAAAATGTATGTAAAGATGAAAATATTAAAGTAAAGTTCCGTTAACACTATTAAAATACGACAAAATATCAAAATGACTTTGATCAATTACTTTAATTTTTGTAACTTAATTTTTAGTTACTTCATGTTTACTACTATCAATCGTGGAATTTTTGTAATTTTTAAGGAACATTTTTTTAACAGTTATAAGTTATTTTTTTTACTTTTCTCAAAAAAATTCATATATTTTAATAAAATAAATTTAAAACTTGGAAAACTCATATTTTTTATTTTTTTAATACTGTTAATATTCCGAATCAATTAAACAATGTTGTAAACATTATCTTTCATCAACGTGTATTTTTGATGGAGTATTGAAAAATGTCTATATGTCTTGTTATTTATAAATCTTAAATGAATTTTTGAATATCTTTCGCAAGGTTTTTTTTTCTCGAAAACATAAAATGGAGTAACTTAAATTTGTTTTCTGACCATTAAATTATTTTTTAGAATAACAATGTTCATAAGTTAGGTACAGACTGTTCACGGAACTGACATGTTATTGGTATACGCAATGTTTTCTTAACATGACTTGTATAACGTATTTACACATTTCTTATCAAATATTATAAAAATGTTTATAACAAGAATACCTGAATAATATAATATATATTTTTCTACGTAACTGTTGTTATTATTTAAAAAATTGATAATCATTTGGGATTATCAATTGTTCATAGAAACTGGAACAACATAATAACATGCTTAATTATCTATATAGTATGTTTCAACTTTTTTACTTCAAAATTTAATATAACTTTTTTCAAACAAACAAAAGATAATAATCACGTTTATAACTTTGTTTTAATTGAATCTTAATGATATCATATAAAAAACCTTTGTGGAAAATATACAATTTAGTAGAAAAGTTTATTTTCATATTTAATTATTAATATTCTATTGTCATTTTTTATTTTACATTTTTGCAAAGAAAAAGTTTATTGTTCTTCAGTTCTTACGTTTCTAATAAATGCACAAATCCATTTTTAATTGACATATTGTCAGAATTCGTAAATATTTCGGAGGAAAATGAATAAGATTTGGCGTACAGCTAAACCAGAGTTATGTGAAGGGATTCATTTTAGAGAAACAGTTTTTTTCGTAATCATTTGGCCTATAATTTTTACTATACATTTTAACATGAAAACATTTTTGAACATATTGCTGTAAAACTCACAAAACTCTCTAGTACTCAAAATTATAAACTAAAGTAAAATATAAATAATTAGACCTAAATATGAATTTAATTAATTAAGAATTAATTTTTATGAAAATTATTTCAGCCATTATTGCACAAAAATAATCAATTTAGATGTATAAAGCCAAAAAGAAAAATTTTTAAGTATCTTTAGCGCATCAAAATAATCTTAAGCATTTAAATTTGGTTTGTAGGCTTTATTAATTTTTATAATTTTTAACTATCTATCATGATTTTTCTAAAGTTTGTGTTATCTTTAAATAGCTTTAAATCTTTTTTTGTTTTTTCACTTCTATCATTCCATTGTCTGTACGTTAACTAAAACGATTTTTCGCTCTATATTTAATTTTTTCAGTTACTTAAAATTAAATTCTTTACTGTCTATTAAGTTGTCTTTTTTTAATTTTTCAATTTTTAAAAACATGTTTTTTCTACAAAAACCGGCATGAATTTATTAATAATATTTTACAAAAAAAAAAACAAAAATGTAATTTAATAGTCAAACTTCATTCTGATTAATTTAAAAAAAAGAAAATAAAAAACTGAAAACTGTTAATTTACTAGAGACACGAGGGAATGATAAAAGTGAACAATTAATAAATTTTATTTTTCCATTTATAAACACAAAAATGATTTGAAAAATTAGAGCAGATATAAAAGTATATCAGTAAAATTAGAATAAATGTGTTCTAATATTTTGCTCAATATATGCCGCATATATAATAATAAATTTATTTTTTCTAATATAGGTTATATATAAAAGATTTTTTTTACTGTTTTAATTACACTGAAGGAAATAAATAATCAATATCAACTATATATTTTGGCAAACTTTACCATATTTCATCGTAAGAACTCACTGATGACATTATGGTAAGAATTTACAACATTTTTTAGTAAGTCATAAAACTATTTTAAAAAATGTATTTTCATCTTTTTTTATTATGGAAATTCACGGCAACCATCTACTCGAGAATCGAACTCGAGCCTCTGGTGTGTCAATTCAACGTCTTACCAATCGAACTACGGAGTATCTCGAAAACCGTTGCTTCAATAGTACATTAGTAATCTTCTGTGGTTCGGTAAGTCAGTCGTTGAATTCACACGTCGGAAGTACGAGTTCAATTCTCGGGAAAGTATGACTTGTTTAGTCAAGCATAACTGTCATAATAAAAAAAAATGAAAATAAATTTTTTAAAATAGTTTTTTGATTTACTAAAAAATTTAATAGATTCTACCATAATGTCATCTGCGGTTGTTTACGATAAAAAATGGTAGATTTTACTAAAAAAATACAAATAATATGATTATGTAGTTTTCTCAGTGTGTTACTTAATAAAGAAACTCCCAATTAAAATTAACTGACATAAATTTTATACACGAAATATATTTTTAAACAAAAAACTAGAGATTATTCTCCCTCATTACTCAAATCTAAATACATCTACATTTAATCTAGTCTGTTATTTTTACAAACTATACGAAATATATCCATTATACACATATTCATTAGGATATTTCTAATCGTGCTAACATTTAAACAATTAATCAAGACATTATTTGGTGCTCGGGACGGCGAGGGTACGCGGCAATAACAAATTTCGTTGCTTTTATTCTCTTTACACCTGTGGCAAATATTTGGATGTCGACAGAAAAATTGTTTTTCATCTATGATAATACACTTATTCATCTAATATTTATTTACAAACACTTGGAAAAAATGTTAATCCTTTATTTTTATTAAAATGTAATCGACAATGAAAAATCGTAAAAATGCTTTTAATTGTAGATATAATATAATTATGTCGTAGCAAGAGATTTGTCATCTTAAAACGCTTTTTGCTCATTTTTTTAGTGTGCTTTAATCGTTGTTCGCAGATTTGTTCACATTCACGGAACTTCTCGTTAATCTTGAATGTATTATGTAATATCCAAATATTGACAAGTGTACTTCTGTCCGCGTTATTTAGGAACCGGAAAAGGATAAACGTGATAAAAGGGTTGTCAATTTTCATTAAATTTTGATTCTCGCTAAAGCAGCTTACTGCCGACTCTGTCAGCCAACTTTTATCCACCGATCGATCGAATACTCCAACGCTGCAAGCCATCTGGAATCGTTAAGTTCATTTTAATGTTACAAATTTGATATGGCAGTTGAGTTTCTTCATCAATCACCCCAAAAACTTCCATTCATTCACTCGACACTTAAAAGAATAGATATCCTACGGTAATGATCGGAAAATAATTCAGGGAAAAATATGCTGAAGAAAAAATAATTAAAGCAAATTAAATTACTTTACAAAAATAATTTAACTTATTTCTGCTGGAGAATAACAAATACATGTTTGTAATTTTAACATAATCTTAAAGTCAATTAGTACTATTTTTGTTTAATTATTTTTTCAAGAAAACAGAAATAAAAAAAACTTTAAATGTATATGTTTTCATTTATTTTTTAACAGTGTAATGAGATTAAAAGGGAAAAACTGTTACAGATCATTTAAGTGAGGACTGTAGTTATTTTGTGCTCTATTGTTTTTACAAACATATATTTTAGTACAGCAATTTAAAGCATGAGACCGATTTCAACAGTTAGAAGGTCTTACTTCAGTTTTAACACTTAATAAGCACATAATAACCCTTAAGCTTTATGTAGCGTTCATTTCTTGACGTTATTGAATTTTTTACTTCGTTCTATTTCTTTAGATTAAAAAATACTATACTTTTTACCTTTGACATAAAAAAATTACAACTTTGATTTATTTGCTGTAAAAAAATGCTCATTTCAATGTTTATAAAAGTATTTTACAGCATCATAAAATAATAAAAAATAGTTGATGTTTTGTATTAAAATATTTTAAAATTATCGTCTATTTGATTATTAATAAAAATGTATGTACACAAGAAAAATAAAAATTGTTTATCTTTAATAATAATTACACACAAAATTTTCCTGTTATTCACTTCCGAAAAGTGAAATATGATAATCAATTTCCATTCTCCCTCAATACTTTGAAACAGTACTAAATTTTTTGTATAAAAATTCTCAAATTCGATATAAATAAAACAATTCAACATAAAAATGCAACAATACTATTTCTTATTCAGAAAAAATTTCCCGTTAACTTCGTGATCACCGTACAAATTGCCGGACAATGCGGTAGATAAATTTACGGATTTCGATTCACAAAAGTATTCAACTTTAAATCGCACTACAGTTCACTCTGAATTCATATATATATATTTTTTCGTCTTCTATTCTGTCGTATTTGAATGAATCACTGCGTGACAAGTTACCTTTTCTTATCCATCTCAGAGTCTGCAGAAAAAGTGTAGCTTCTCTGTGTGGGATCAGGTGGTTGAAGTTCAAAGGCATGTTTTCTTCCGCCCGAAGATGGTGCGCTACCGTGCACCCGGAAACCGTGCAGACAGGCAACCCCAAAAGCCCGTTCAGCGTCTGCATCGTCATAGAAATAAAGGGCTGCGTCTTTGAGCACGCAATAGCGTCGAGACCACCCTGTTGGAGACGAAGTTTTTCTGGCCCGTTCCTGTTGCTTGCTGAGGTAGCCAAAACAATCTGGCCTCTGAATTTGCGAGGCCGGCATCTGTTGCATTCTCAACGAAGCGTTCAGCCAGGTGTCGACCTATAAAGCATTCTCTTATTACTTAAAAAACAGTAGTTAATCGAACCTTTACATCATGTCTTCTATTTTAATTTCAGATTAACAGATCAAATGCTTGAGTACCTAATTTAAGTTCCTTGTGGAAAAAATCGCGTTTCATAAGCTGTACACGAAATACTAAATTTATGTTAAAACGGATGACATAAAATGTGCAATCCTAATTGGTCTTTTTATTTTCTGTCGTCGCAAGAGTTTTCTGTATAATAAAATTAGTAATAATAAAAAGAATACTTCTTTCTTCCTGTCAAAAGTGGAAATGCACGTATAATAATTTATAGAGTAAAGTGAATAAAATATTTTTTACAAACTAGAATGTGACTTTATTGATGACATTTGCCTTTTCTTTGTAAGAACACTAAATTTGAATGAGACTGGCTTTTCCTCAATTATTCGATAAAAGCATTCACTGAAGTGGTTTAATGAAAGTTGCTTTATATCTTATGAATGAAAAGAAGTTTCTCATTTGTGAGACGTTTTATATAAGTTTTGTTTAAATAAAATAATATTGATTTCGACAAATAGTTTTATCAAAACATAAACAGTTTTTCCATGGATTTAGGTAAAATCGATATAGTTAGATCGTAAAATGAAACTTAATGTATTTTCCAATTTATTATTATGAAATTTTTTCATTATTTGGTTCCAAAAAATCGATGTTAATAACATTAAAACTTATTATGTCCTATTTTTTATATCTCACTAAGAATGATTGCAGTGAATTTAATAATAATTAATTATTTATATTGTATAGTTACATTTTTGTGTGCAATTCCCTAAAACAATATTTATTTTTTAATTTTGACAGTTGTATGTTAAAATAATTACTACGACGATTATAAAGAATTCTCATTTTGTTTGTAGAATCTTTCAAACGTCAACTATATATATAATATGTACGATTGCAACAAAAAGGAAGTAAAGAAAATTGTATTAAAATTAATGACAAGTAAAAAGGATGTAGCTCACTTGATTATTTCGCTCGACAGCTTCGCGAATTACAGAACTCCATCGGGCAGCCGCTTCGTCTGAATCTGCTGCAAGGTGCAATGTCGGGGCACCTGGTTTCCTGATGGCAAAACTATGCGATCTTGATTCTTTGGTCGGCTGTACGTCGTACTTGAGAAGCATCACTGCTCCCACTGGCTGTGAATCCTAATTAAATATACGATGAATAACACATAGTTTTAATCTATACGAACATGGATTTAATTATGCTCTTTTGGTTTAAAATCAACTGTCAATTTTTTTCTCTGACAAGTGCAATTGTACTTATTATGTTCATCACAATAAAAAATGATTCTCAGTATAGAAAAAAGAGAATTTATTAAATTAAAAATTGTCCAACCATCCAAATTGCAGTGCCAATTATTAGTTGACAAATATTATTACTAACAACAAAATTAAAAAAAAACAAACAAACTAACGATTGGAAAACTACTACATGAAAACGCGATATGAGTACGAACATTGTCTATTGAAATATAAACACTTACTCGTTGATTTTTCAAAAACTTTTATTACACAGTATTGTGATTATTGACAATAATTCTTTTTTGTCAGAACACAGTAACTTTTTTAATTAAAAGCAAAAATATCAGTCGGCTTCAAACAATTTTCCAATACATTTTTCAATTTTTTATTACAATTTTTACTAACATAATAAATTTGATTATATGTCTGAGTCAACACCAAAAGTCAACTTTATTTATCCTTTATTAGTATCAACATTAACATACTTTAAATAAAGCGTTTTTTTATAATATATAAATTGAAAAACAGCTGCACTCAGAAAAATTTGCATTGTTAAATTAAATGTATGTTCATAGTTGAGGCATTTATAATTAATACAAGTGAAAATATAGTAATTGCAACTAGAATATCAGTTAACGTGACTACATTCACGTTAACTATATTTTCTAGTCAGTTTTATGGTCAACTCAATTTTTGTAGTAAAACTGATTGAAAAAATGGTTTGTATTACTCAAAACATTTGAAATCAAAACAGTTGAAAAATTTAGTACAATTGTTCTTTGTTTATAATTTTTATAAATAATATAAAAAGATAGTTTAAAATTAGATATAAATCATTCTTTTTAATGGATTTAAAATCTTGAATTATAAGAACTGATACATTTTAATATCCTGAAGATTCATTCATTAAATAGAATAATATTTTTATTGTTCGATTTAACATCTACATATTTATGCGTATCGAACAAAAAGTTCGCTTTTATAACCATCAAATACAATAACTGTCACGTATGGTTAAGTTTACTACATTGTCGAGTTGACATTACTCAGTTAGAGATAAGTTGACCAAAATACCAACTAAAATTTTATAGCAAAGGTTACCGATTTTTTATTTGAGTGTGCTTATTTGTTTTATCTCGAAATTGAATTTTACTTAGAGGGTTTGCTCATGAATTTTACATACTGAAAAGTCATTTCATAAACATGAAAATACTTTTACACAAAAATATATTAAATCCAATTTAAAGAATGAATGGCAATTTTTATCGCTTGTTTCAATATTTGAAAACGCGATCGAATTACGTTTGCTAAAGAAATTAGCATAGACTATACTGAGAGAAAACATTTTCCATTGTGATCTCTTTGCGGCTATTTATTTTTGCAGGTGCTCACCCCATCAGTCTTATAATAATATAGGCAGTTGTCTCGGCGCAAAGCAAACCACCTCCGCACCCATTTGTCCGATTGCGTGGATGTGGCCGCTTTCCTCCAAAGATAACCTGAGTAAACAGGAACAACAGTCTGGCTTTCCCGCGAGGCACCCTTGCCAACCTGCGGTGCCAATACATTGCAAGTACGGGCGACTTCGAGTTCGAGTACATCGCACCTATAATGGGCGAGTCGCACGACCTCAGAGTGTGTCGCCTCCATCACGCTGTGCCCGTTCACCGACATGATGATGTCGCCGACTTCCAGGCCAGAACTCTCCGCGGGTGTGTCTGGTTCGATCGCGGATACCACCACAGGCTTGGAGCCGTGGATCCTGAATCCAAATTCGCCACCTGCTTCACGTCTCACCACAACTCTTTTATCGCTCTCTGCAATTCAAATGTAAGCCCCATTTAGTTACAAAGAACACTATTCTCGTTTTAAGAATTTTTCAAATCCATTGAGCAAAAGTGTTTAAGCGTGCAAGAGTTTTAACAAAAATTTGAATAATTTGACGGTGAATATTTTTAATGTATATGGTATGAGAAAGTATGTGTAGCATAAAAATACTTTTTCATTATTCTTTCAGAAAGTAATTTGAATGAAAGTTAAAAGAATTCGGCTACTGATATGGCTTCAAAAATTATTTCTCACAAAATAATATAAAAATATAAAATAATTTAAAATAATATAGAAATATTTTAAAGTGTGGCTCTTTAAACTTAGTATCCCTATAAAACTTCCTCAACTCCACCTCAAAGACGAAGTTTAAACAGGCACCGATTTTAAAACTAAATATTTGACTCACTGGTTTTACAGTCTTAGAAGTTGCCGAATAATTCGTTTTTAGCGCGTTTAGAATCATATATATGTGTTGGGTCGGAAACCATTTCTAAATAGAAAATAGAGTGTTTAAACTTGAACTACGATAAATAAATATATATATGGAGATTATATTAAATTGTAAATTGATTGTAAAAGTTTTTTTTGTGCCGGTTTTTGTTTGCCAGGGTAAAATGTATATTTAAATATAAGTTATGTGAAATTTGATTTTCATCTTTTAGAATAAAATTATTCATTATTTTTAACAAACTTTTCCACTCAATAAAATTTATAACATACTGTTTAGGGTGTCTGTTATTTTCAAAAATTGCAAATTTTTAAGATAACCTACCAGAATACTTTTTAGTTTGATGAACAAAAATTTCTGGAAATTTTCTAGATTTGTTTGTTTGAATTAACCTGTGTCACCGAGGAGTTAAATGTTAAATGGGATTTAACATGGGTTTTGGTCTTCTCACCACGTAGTTTCTCAACACGTAGTGTTTAACGTAGTTTTGCCATTTTTCATTACGAATGTTTGAAACTTTGCATACTTATATTTTTGACATCGCTGAATCCAAATCTGATGTCAAAATTGCCATTTTATTACTTGACAGCTGTCAATTACACTATCAAAAATGCTTTTTTTTCAAAAATGTGCATTTTTTGAGTATATTTATGTTATTTTTGATCGTTAATATCAAAATTAATATCAAAATCAGCATTCTACTACAAAACAGCTGTTAGTTACACTGTGTAAAGATACTATAAACACTTCAGAAATTAACATTTTCAAAAATTCAGATTAGATAAATTTCCAATATTCAGATTTGAACATTTTTAAATCTCTATTAAAGATACTATAAACTCTTAAAAAATGAACATTGCCAAAAAAGATAATTTTTTAAAGTTAAGTTGACACTGTCATGTAGTAGAATGCTGCTTTTGTCATTAATTATGATTTTAGCGACAAAAAATTACATAAAAATACTCAAAATACCTAAAAAATACACATTTTTGGTAAAAATTTTTTTTGACAGCGTAATTGACAGCTGTCATGTAATGAAATGTCAATGTTGACATTAGATTTGGCTTCAGCAATGTTAAAAACATAAGTATGCAAAGTTTCAGACATTCGTATTGAAAAATGGCGAAACTATGGTTTTTTTAAACGATGAGAAGATCAAAACCCATGTCAAATTCCATTTAAAATCTGACCCCTCGGTGGCACGGGTTAATTCAAACAAAACAATCTAAAAAAATTCCAGACATTTTTTTTCGTCAAACTAAAAAGTATTCTGGAAGGTAATCTTAAAAATGTGAAACTTTTGAAAATAACGGACACCCTAATATTGTTGTTACTAACATGCCAATAGTTTTATGGTTTCATGTTTTTAAGCAAAGGACTGCCTACTAAAGTTACATCTTACAGTAAAAACGATTTCCCTTTGTTTCCTGATTGTGAAATATTGTAACTTTGATGTGATAAACATTGTTAACGAGTGTTATAAGTGCATTTAAAATTGACACTGTATTGTCACAAACTCAGTCTTATACTTTTGCACTGTTTGCAAATGAAAGACAGTTTGACGTTGACTGCAACAGCTGCAACGACCATTGCATCATTCGTTACAATTAGATCATTTCTTCCTAAAACTCTATCTGTTTGTATTGCATATGACTAAAAAACAGGTTTAGAAAAAGGATGAAAAAAATTAAATCAGTTGACTCTGAACTTTTTAGTTCCATTTTTCATCATATTTTTCTCAATATAAAACTTGTTACAGTTTGTACATAAATAAAGCAACTAGAAATAAAATTTATGGTCACACGGAAAATAATGCAAATTTTGAAACGCAAAACTTTTAAGTTGAAAAATATGCCCCGACCGCGCACTTCCACATAAGTAAACTCGGTAAACAATTTGACTGATGTATACACATTTAGTAAATAACTTGATTAAATTATTTGCCTCTTGAAATGATGTTTTTCGGATATTTCGTGTTTGAAAAATTTATTTACATTGATTGATACTCAATTACTCTGAAGAGGAATTGATAAAACTTGATTAGGAATGTTTTTTTAACTTTGTTTAATCATAAATGAAATTTCAATTTTATTTATGAACAGTAACGATTTATCGTTAATGGACGATGTAGATTTCAACTTTACCGATACAACCGATTCAGAAACTAAATTAACATTACCGAATGTTAAAATAGAATCTACTTTATAAATTTGTTATATTGTTCTCTTTTTTTATAGAGCTATTTTATAAATAATCAAAACTTATTAAACCTGCTCTAGTTAAATTATTGTAAATTTCTGTTTTTTTTTCTGTGGTGCTTTGATAAAAAAGTTATAAAGATTTGTTATTTACAAAGAAATTTGGTAATTTTGATCCATCTGTGACATATTTTTTATTAAATATAAACGATTTTGAAAATATTTCTATATATAACATGAAGGAAGCATAAGTGCTATAGTATGGTTTTAACGATAGAAAGTTATATGAGTTCGACGTTGTTGGTAATGTTGATGAAAATAATTATCATTATTCGTGACTTGAAGTATTCTTATCCAGTTTAAACGACATCTCGCTGTTTTATTTTGTTGACATCGTGTGACACTAAAATAAAGCGATAGAATAATTATACCACGTACTGTGTTGGTGAGCTAAGGCCATGTAACACGTCGGCAACATATTTGAAGTTCTATAACGCGAATCACTTCTTTATCTTCAGGCCATCACTTCTTATTGCAGCTATTGGTTTCCATGATTGTTATAGATTAATTTTCACGACTTATTTTTATCAGCAAGTTTTATTGAGTTCAATATTAAAGTTAACAAAGTTGAAACAAATTTAGTAAAAAAATTAAATTTGTATACACCAGGTATCTTTTGTATGGCAATATATTCTCTTTGCTTAATATCAAAATCAAAATATCCCCTAATTTGCAAAATGACCATGTATTTATCTTACCATAACTAAATTTCAGTCCTAATACCTATTAAACAATTTTTTCAGATTTATAGTATTATATATAGAATAAATCTAATTAAAAACCGATTGAACATAATATGTTAACATTGCATGAGGATATTATTTTGTGCTTATAAAAATAACACTAATACTTTTGTTTAATTGAAAGCAGTTGCATTGTTATTATACGACAATTTAATTGAAAATTGTGAGAGAACTTCAATTAAAATGTTTTGTAATTTTATTTATCTTGAATATGAAAATATTTATACAATATATCAGTTTAATAAAACTGAATACAGTTATTGTTTAGCTGCAAAGACCGAACATTGAAACGAAGCAATAATTTGGGCAACATGATTTTTATTAATGTTCTAATAATTAGAGTTAACTAAAGACCATACGCTCATTTCCACGTCGTTAACAGAGCTAACAAATCATAGTTATAAAGCATAGTAATTGAAGAGCATCGATCGGTAAAGCGCTCGGTGCAAAGTGCAATTTGCAGACTTTGGCAATAAATCTCCGTAATTTGATTGAGCACTTTCGAAAGTCATATATACTTGCATTTCAACATAATGATCCCAATATAAACAATTATAAACAAAACATTTCTAATACAAATAGTCATAACATGAAAATTATTACATTATATAGTTATAATTGGATTTCACTTCGTGCTACTACAAATATCTTTACCATGATTAATTTGTGTTAATTAAAATTAACTATTAATAAATTTATATTAAATATATCATCAATTTATATTGAAATAAATATATTTTTAAAAAAATGATAAAAATAAATGTCATCAGAATTTTCAATTTATCATCTTAATAGACACCGATATTGAATCACGTAAAATATAAATTTAAAAAAATTTAAAAAAATGTAATAAAACAAAGTTTAAATTTGCTTTTCGTCAAGCTTTCTCATAAAATATATTCGAATATTAGATCGAATGTAATTTAATAAGTTTTCAAATTAAACCAAAAAAGTTGATCTGATTAGAAAATAAAAAAACAATGTACTAGCAAAATTGTATATGTATGGTAGGAGAGGTTATTATTCTCAATTTATCCTGCAGAGTGGATGGTGTAAAGTTTTGCAAACTATAACACCTGGTTGCATGATGACAGGGGCTCATGTTAGCATGAGCCCTTCAACAATTCAAGAAATGATTGACAAATTAAAATTTTATAAATTTTATTAGTTTTGTCTATTTGTTTATTTGATATTAAAATGTATGTCAAAAATTAATCTTTTATTTTTTCAAAATTTGTATTAATATTTTTTAAAGTAATTAACAACAACTTTTTTCAAGTTTTATCCTCTAGTTTTACAACTCTTTAAAAAAATGTAAGACTTTAACAATGTTTTTATCAAAGAGCATTTTCCAGTTTGTTAAAATAAAACATTTGCTATTTCAGTGATAAAACGAGTTCAATTTAACTATTGCATATTCATTTCCGCTGTTATTTTAGGTAAAGTTAAAATTGTTCTGCCTTAAATTATTGTCATAAGGTAAAAAAATAAACGTAATTTATTTTGAGCTTCACACAATGAAAAGTTTCAAATAAAATAATACATTTTATTGACATAAGTATAAAAAGGTAACTAAGTAATAGAGGTCAATTTTAACATGGGTTTTAAATGGAGTTTTTGTTGTTTTATGATTTTTTTTCATATTGTCATATCTTGCAGAATATAAATTTATTAAAAGTTACATAATGTTATGAATGTACAATATGAATAAATACTTACAAAAATCTTAACTACATAAGGAAGAATTTGTATATTAATATTGAAAGCTAAATTATTAATATTGCCATATTTAAATAGTTTGATATAATATAAATGTGATAAAATATAACTATCAACAATTTAACATTAGTAAAACCGGTGATCAACCTGCAATTTATCGCAAATTGCAAGAATTCGCAATAATGAAACTAGTATCATCATAATTAATCATTTAAAACACTAAATACTGTACGATTATTATCTCGATTTAGATTGTCTATCAAAAATGAGGTCGACGTAACAAAAACTTCCACAACATCCCTTGTTTTCTAATGAGCATCATTATTTTAAATTACGCGACACTTACTCGCGTGCATGATTTTTAAGTTTAGACCTCAGTGAAAGTTAATTTTCCTTTATCAACTAGAAGTAATCATTCATTGCAGTTATTTGACGAAAAGAAACCAAAGTATTCATTCAACATTTAAACTTTCGACAAAACCTTTATTTCACAACTTTTTAAACTCAAACATATGATTTTATTTTCTTAAGATTACTTTTATATTTTGTATTTTAAGTTAATAATAAAAAATATCGATTTGACACATATAACATATTACCTTTCTAGAAATGTCATTAAATGTAGACTGTCATATTTTTGAAAATTTTCATATTTACCCGGAGTAGGAATGCCAAGTTTAGTTAGGGCCTGACCCTCCTTGCACCAAACCCTGAGCATACATTTGATAAGTTCCTCGAGGGCTTTTTTAAGAGATGTGTCGTGCTCCAGTTCTGAGGAAAGCTCAGAACTGGCTGAATCGCACACCATTTTAACAAACGTCACTTTCAGTGGCAACAATTGTCTGACGCAATGAGAAATCAAACGCGACGACAAGACTCGATTAATGGTCACGCTGAATGCGGATGACTTTGAGACCTGACCCACTGACTGGCGTTTGAAAACTCGTCAACTAGGCGGCTTTGCCACCTATTTGCATTTCCCCTCTTCGTTTCCTCTGTTTTTGGACCACAACGAACACTGCATGATGCTTGCATGCTAACTTCTCGACGCCGGTCTGGGTATATTTAGTCGTCGCGGTAATACACGAGTCTTATTTAAAGAATTGGAAATATTCGAGCAACCCTTTTTCACGCCTGAAGTTATAAAATTGGGTGACCACTGTTGAATATTTGAGTTACTGTTTGATGGGACTTTATAAGCAATGACCCAATTATTCCATTACAGATGACCAATTTTAGATAGATGATAAATGCATGAGACAAAGAACAATTTTTGCAGTTATTAGCAAAATTAAAATCATTAGCATTGGATAACATCTTTTGGTTAACCGATTTTTATATTTTGTATCAATAATTAAGTGTGATTTTATTTGTACAAAAGAAACTATTTGTTTAAGTTTTGCTTTGATATTATTTATGGTATTAATAATAAATTTTTAATTTAATTAAATTGGCAATTTTTAGTGTAGGGTAAAGGAAAAGAGCTCTGTATGTATGAAAGTAATAAATGTTCATTTTATGTATATATGTGATGGTTGAATAATAATTTTATATTGAATTACTTAAAATGTTTACTACCACTGTTTAAAAAGTAATGCATTTATTTCACTTTGATTTGTTCATTTATTATATTTTTATCGAGAATAATTTTGTCATTCACAAATGAAATCATTCATCAATGATAAATACCATTAATCACATAATTCATAAGATTACTTCACATTTCTGAGTAATTTTCATAGCAAAATTAAAAAACATATTTAATATTGTATAGACAATTTTGAAATAAATGTTTGATTCTCACAATTTTTAATAATATGTTTATAATTTTTTAAGTATGTTAATATATTTTACATTAATATAATTGCAAAATGCATGAAACTCTATTATTAACTTTGCCTTAAACATATTTTTCAGCGTATATGCCGTAATTTTACTGCAATGGTGCTTGAAATTTTTGTACGATACTGTGCATTATTAAATTATATAACAGATGCTTCGAAAAATGTTTTAAGCATTTTCTGTAAAACTGAATGCATAATTTTTTAACAGTATATATACAACTAAGTAATATCGTACATTTTAAAGTTTAAAATATCAGGTTTATTGAAAAATTACGACCATGTATTCAATTTAAATAAATTAATTAATTATTAATTAAATAAATTAAAATATGTAATGTTTTTATTGTTGTATTTTAAAGAAGACAAAGATTTGAAGAATTGTAACTAACCTCCATCACCATTAAAAATAAAATTCTCTAAAAAATAATGGTCTAAGAATATAGTTCTAATGCATAAAGATTGACTGACAAATTATAGTATTTGATAATTCTAATAGTGAAATAAAATAATTTTATTATAAATATCTAGGTTCCTTCAATGTGATATATTACACTGTTAAAAGTATTCATAACATTTTGTAAATTGTAGAGTATTTTTGTACTTGAAATATATGGTTTACTATACTAAAAATCAATTTATGGCACTTGTAATAGAAATTTCTATAACCTGATGATTGAAATCGTTTTTATGGTACTTTTGCTCAAAAATTGTGCATCGATAATTGAAATACTCAAACATGCGTGATCTCAAATCAAAATAATCAATATTATCGACTCTTGGCAACATTAAATTTTCAAAATATAACCTGAAAAAAAGTAAACAAACTCTAAAGTCGCAACAAAGAAACTCTGATAAATGTAGATGCAGTATACAAAATGTAAAAGATATCGTTTAATATATTTTTTTAATGATAATAACAAATTTATAATACAAAGAAAAAAATGTCTTCATTGCTTTTATTTTAAATTTCATAATTAAATTATTCTTAACGGCATACTTACATTAAATATAATTTTCACTTTTCGGAGAAAAAGTTAATTTTTTGTATTTTATAAAAAAATTCGAATTTGTCAACAATTTGTTGAACCATTAAAATATTAATTTAGTTTCATCTTAACAAAAATACTCATTTTTATTGTAAGGAGTATTCAATTCTGATTAAAAAATTTTTATTTAATTTTATTAATTTTAAATCAATATATTATAATCACAAATAATTTAAAATAATATAGAATTTTAGGTTATAGCGTATAAAATTTTATGGCACAGCGTACAGAAAATTCTAAACTCAGTCAATAACTTTAATGCACGATTGCTTGAAATGAACTTCTAGCATTTTTGCACTAATTCTGCTGCGAAATTTTTAACAGTGTATAAAAGAATTTCTTCGAAGTAATTTCTAGAACCAAATTCACTTTCAAATCAAAATTAGTTATTTCTAAGTAACTTGGTCAGCCTTAATCGAGATTAAGTAAGTTAATGACTATTATTTGATTATTACTTACTGAATTTAATTATTGAGAAAAAGATCTTCCTGATAACGACTAAATTAAATATTTTTACTGTAAATAATCAAACCATTAAAAATGTATAGTAAGAAAAAGTTTTTTTTTAATTGAAATAAATCGGATCAATATAATATTATTAGCATAATTAAATTTAAAATCTAATATAAATTTAAAGAAAATCTATGTACACATTATATTACGTACAAAATCTAACTTTAACAGTAGAATAAGATATTTTAAAAATCAATTGAAAATCACTGAAACAAGAATAAAACATGGATTTTCAAAAAAATGTTAGCCATGATTTAAGAAAGTTATAAGAACATATTTCTTATAACACAAAACTATTTAGTTCATTATTTGAAAATACTTCAAAGACCGAAACAAATATTTCTTCTCAATTTCATTAGAAAATTGTCTTAATGAATATGAATTTTTCATTTCTAATTTTGTAAAAGCATTTGCTTTTAGAAAACAAATGCATGGTTTTTTAATTTTTCATTTAGAAAGTCTTGAAGCATAAGACATACTATTTTATTATTGAGATTAAAATAAACCGCACTTGAAAGGAAAGTAATTGAGTTTAAAAATTGCATAATTCTTTAGTTATATAAAATTATATTAAAATTATATATTATTATACTACATAATGAAATAAAATTTAATTCTTAAATATATTATAATGTTTTAAATAATCAAGTTTTTCAATGAACTAAATATATTGCATTATAATTACATCATAATTAGATCATTCATTATAAGTAAAAATAAACTGATTTAGAAAATACATTATAAATTACATATCATTGTTTAACCTGCATAGATTAATTAAATGATATTTTTAAATTAAATCAGAAACGAATGCAAAATGTAATTAATTGTAAAAAATTATATTTTCACCAAATTTATCAAAATTTGTGCCTTATATAACATCATAGAATCATAAAATGCTAGAAAGTTTCAAAGTATATAACACGCAAGAGCAACACTCGTGATTAATTTAGTACAGAATACACTGTTCTGGGTATATAAATGGTAAAGTTAGAATTTTGCATCTGAAATTCTAAAGAATATCGCCATTTTCATCAGGAAATGTTAAGCAATGGAAAACTGGAAATGTTTACGTCAAAGCATGGGTATATTACTTACACACTAATATAAACAAGCTTTTTGATATCTAAATAAAACCACCATTCGTTTAGAGTGCCGCTAATATAATATTAGCGGTAATATGCCAATAAAAAAAAATTCTTGTCTAAATCAGTTTATGAAGTCTCCTGTCGATCAACCTTCACTTTCGAAATAGATCAACCTTCGATAAGTAAAAACCATGTCACAGTTGTGATAATTTTTTATTTTACTTTTTTTTAAAAAAAAGCAAGTCACAGAACATGAATTAACATTATTCAAACCTTGTGCAAGTTCAACTACATTAATAAATTATCTTAATGAAATATTGATAAATTGAGGATTTTATGAAGAAAGCCAAATATCATAATAATCTGAAGAGTTTTTCTTTATTCTGCTAATAATATGAATGCAATCTGAAACCGATAATATAAAATCTCAAGTAATGAAATTCTGATTGATACATTACCAAAACTTTTACGCTGGATCCTTTTGTACATCTCGCCACTACTTTTGCGATGAACCATTCGTCGGGTTGCGGCTTGATACTTTTTCCTAAAACATTTTTCACTTTCTGTCGATTCTTGGGAACCCCGCCGTTCTTTCATTAAAGTTTCGCTAATATCATCATCGCCATCTCTGCTATCCGGACGCCGCCAAACGTGACTCTCTTCAAAATCTCCGATGTAAATCCATTCTCCGCTTGTGTAAGGTTCCATATAACTATCTTCATCTTCGCGACCTTGAAAAGAATTGTTGATTTTTAACAAACATTCATAATGTTAATCAACTTTATCTTCTATTTTTGAATATCAAATAAAAAATTGTAATGAAAATTTTTTTAATTATTAAAAGATAAAATAAATTCACATTGTTTAAGCAATAAAAAGCGATAGAAAATTTAAACATGTCATTTGGTAATTAGACTTTTTTATATTTCAATTTCTGAATATAAACTAAGTTAAAACCATTTTTGTCTCACCAGTTAGTATTTCCATGCTTGCATCCGTACTTCTCGCTTGCAGACGTTTTCTGACTCCGTCTTCAAATCCACGACTGCTTGGTCTAGAACTTCTTTCCTCTGATTTTGCTCTGACGTCAGATCTGCCAGTATTTCCTCGATGGTGCCTACGTTCACCTCGATCTTCTGACCGAAATCTCTTTTCAAATTTTTTATAAAGTCTATGAGGAGTATGCTTTGTAGTTGAACGTTGACCTTCTGGAGAGTCAGCAAATCCAGCTGGAGGCTGAACTATATCCTCTGCAACCTAATAAATAAATAATGTAAAGTCTCTAAATATTTATGTTCTTTTAATAAAAAGGGTATTTCAATTACCTCTCTTCCACAATGATGACAGTGCTGTGCGTCTGCCATTGACAAATATTGATCTGTCGCTTCACTGTAAAAAACACTATCACTTCCTGGACTCGCAGATCTTAAAGACTCTGCAGATAGTGCTTTTAACCGTGCTTCTGGACTTGATGACTTCATAACCACTGTTGTATGTCCATTATGACCGGGACTTCTCTGATATCGTCCAGGACTTAATCGACTGGATGGACTTTCATCCATCGCTCGTGACCTTCTTCGTGGAAGACTGCCAGTTAGAGCTGCATTTTTATCCTGAAAATAAAAAATTAATAAGTTACTCAAACTTTTTAGCTAATAGTGTACAATTAATTATTGGAAATAATTACTTCGTTACTTCTCCGCCGGGTAGATGTATAACTTCCAGACTTTCTTCTGGAACTTTCTCTAGTTCTCCTATGTCTACCATTATCACCTAAATCTCTGTGCGGATGATGATGATAGTGATGATGATGATAATGATGACTGCAACTTGAGTCGTCTGAAGTTTGAACGTGTGCGCTGTCTTCAGGGAATTCTCGCCACTCTTCTTGAGGGCTTCGTACAATTTGCTGAGGTAAGGAATCTCGTTTCTTATTATTTCGGTGAGAACTTCGAGATGTTATGGGCTTTGCTCTCGACTTATGTCTATGACTCGGAGTTGGACTGACTTCCATTGTATCTAAAATTACGTCATTTGTGCGTTCAAGTTCAGGTTCAGTAGCTACAAAATCGAGAGAAAAAGAACTTTTTCTGCGACGCCGCTCATCTTCAGTCCATGGCGGTCGCTCGGGAGGAGATCCGGGAAATCCAGGAGACGGTTGATATATCTAAAAAAGTTTCATACAATAAACACGTATTTTAATGAAAATTATATTATAAAAGAAACAAAAATATTTTATTTTGCGCTATACTTCATGTTCCAGTTCTATATCAATCTCCGCAGCTATTCCAGCAACAGCAGCTTTTTCAAATATTTCTTGAGCTGGATCTGGCATAGCATCTTCGAGATCATAACTGCCTGAACTGCTGCTTGTAGACCTCGCTGGAGAAGCTGTTTGTTCTAATCCAAATGATACTTCTGTTTTATCTTTTTTAACAATCGGAGGTGAAAGAGTAGTTGGTTCTTCAACAAAAGCCTGTAGAACAAAGACATTTTATTGGGAACTTTCTTAAAAATTTTGAAGATATTTGTGACATGTTGCGACTCACCTCGCTTCTAGCTAAACTGTAAATTGAGCTCGCACTCTCGAATGAACTGCCGTCAGCAACAGTTCCGGTTGTTGAAGTTGAAGGAACTCCTCCTAAAGCAGGATGTGGTGGTTTTGACCAAGAGCTTGTAGTGGCTGATGTGCCAGTCGTGTTCCCTGTACCAGTAGAAGTATTGGCAGTGATATAATCATCAGTAGTTGATGTTTCTGAAATATCTGTTTTCCTCCCTGAGTCTGTTCGCGCAAGACTCACACCAAATTCACTTGAAGATTGTGAATGAGGTTGTGAGTGTGAAGGGAGAGGACTTCTTCTAAAAAGGCCACTTCTCGGTCTTTCGTTGGTTGATACAATTGGTTCAATACTAAAATTGATAAGAATTATTCTTACTTATCGCTTATTATAAATATTATTTTATTTGTAAATACAAACAGCAAATAAACTTTTACCTAGGTGAAGTTGTTACTGGAGTTGGAGGTTCTAAATGAACACGAGGACTGGAAGTAATAATATCTACATCATCTTCAACATCTAACGCATCGGTATCCATTGATGATCTTTGTTGATGCTGTAAAATTAACATATGCCGTCTCTTGGAAGATGGTGTTAATAATGTTACTGAATCTGCTTGTAAGACTGTTGCTTGAGATTCATTCCAAATTCCATCACTATGGTCTCTTGTAATATCATTTGTTAATGAATCACTTGATGCAAAAGGTGATGATGTTATTCCAGTAACACGCCTAGTGTGCAGCAGATGACGACTTGATTTGCTCGGACTTTGAATGTTTCTTATTGGGACTGAAAATTGCAATAATTTGTTGGACATATTAAAATTGATTTATAATGTTTATTATTCTATAATTGAAATACTTACCAGATATGGATGATGGTGATGTTGGAGATGTCGGTAGCGATCTCGGTAATATATAATCGTTTACAGATAAAATTTGTACACCATCTTCAAGAGACACACTTCTTTTGCGAAAAAGTCCTCTTCGAATCAAATTTTCGTGAAATTCCTATAATAGTTGAGAAAAATAAGTTTAACATCAGTAATTAGAATTTTTATATAAAACTGTTAAATAATTTATTCATTGCTAAGAAATTTATATAAATAAATATTAAGTTTATACAGCATGATGTTGTCATAGCAATTATTTTTGTATTTAATAAGAAAACCAACTTGAATTATAAAAGTTAGTTGTTAGTTAAAAAAGAAAATTTACCTCATCATAATGTTCTTCATGCGATGAAGTTATTCTAAGTAAATCATCAGGAGTAGAAGAAAATTGGACGGGCGTATAAAGCGTAGTGCCCCATGCATCTGGGTGGTTCCTTCTGCAAGTATGAGGGTAACTGGGCTCTCCAGTTTCACCAATAAGTTCTCGTCTTTTGACCCGAATTTCCCCATCTGAATATGTTTTTTGCAATGATAACATCCTTCTATATGTTTTAGGCATTTCATTGAGCATAGCTCTTGCATCAGGTGATACAGGGGCTGGTTTAAAATCTATGAAAATTTCTTGGTCCTCTGCCTCTGTTTCTTTTTTCTTTAATTAAAATAATTAATAATTGATTTATTTAGAATACGATATTATTCATGAATGTAAACATTTCAATTTAACAATTTATTAAAAAAACAAATAATTATTTAAATTTTATATTGATTTTGTATGATTTCTTCAAGTTTTATTAAATTTTACGAATCAATTGAATCGTTTCATTAATTTTAACATTCTTATAGCTAAGTGAACAAATTTGAATATGAATGAAAACAATTTAATACTAGCTGAGCAATTCATTTTTATTTCTATGAAACGATCCATTCAAATAATGAATTAATTTAATTATTGAAAACCTTGTTTACAATTTATACAATCAAATATACCTTATCTCTAAAATGTTCGATATCACCATTTGGTACTTCTGTTTTTGTTTTAAATGTAGCTGGAGAACACGGTGGTGAGGTGACCATGAATGGTGACCTCGGAGGCTCTTCACTTTGAGTACGCTGAAGTGGCTCGTGTTCTGTTTCATCTTTTGCCGCTGTTCCGTTTGACCCTAAGGGTGTTCCAAGTTGACCAGCTTCTGAATAACTTTTTGTTAACTTTCTACCGTTTAATATGCCATTTGTCTGAGCTCCTTGCGATACCATTTTAACGCGATGAATAGTCCTCGGACTTAAAGTTACTGGAATTCTTCCTTGGAAAAATGGAGGAACATCTGTTTGTGTCGCTTGCGTTTTCATCGCTCCACGTTTTGGCTGCTTTTCTGTAAAAAAATGCATACAGCAAATTATATGATTTTCATATAAATAATAAATTGATGAAAATCATAAGCTTTTAAAAACCTTCTTAAAAATTCTCTTACAAATTGATAATCATTGTTAACGTTTTAAATGATGATTTATGTGTGATAATCAATAACAAATTATGAATAATTTTACCTATGTTTAAATAATATTTTATTTAAACATTTGGCAATGTATAAAATATACAAATTATACAAGTAAAAAACAACTATTAATTCATCTGGTCAAATAAGTTTTTTAAAATGACAACAGTAAATTAACTTTATATTTATTAAAAATCATCGATGAAAATAAATATTTATATTTTACAAAATTTTTAGATTACATTAAATATTATAATCGTTTATATGTATGTATTACAATTAAAATGCACTATTATTGTTATCATTTACAACAAACTTTTATATAAAACTGCACTCTTGTCATTAAGAATCCCTGTTTATTTTGTTATTACGTTTATATTTAAATTGTGAAATAAATCACGTATTTTGACGATAACACTTTTTGAAATAAACTTTTTAATGTTGATGATCTTTAATTGAAACATTTCCTCTGTTAATACGTAGTATTCATGGATTAATTTCAGTTGTTTGCTGTTGTTTAAATTATTAAAACAACTGAACTTGCTTTGCCATTTATTTTGTAGATTATGTGTTTAATTAACTCAGTAATTTTATTTGCTATAGTTTTTTTCTTCAACATCCTTTTGAAGAAAACAATGCCATCTTGTAACTAAAACTCAAAGTCTGTTAGGTTGTCAAGTATCAAATACATTATTTATTGATAAAGATTCTTTTGTAAGTTTTTTTTATCCTGATAAAAATTAAGAAAGCCATTTTTCGTATGAAAAAAAGTAAAACGTAAAAAAAGTACATTCGGCGTTTTAGTTTTAAAACTTTTTGTTTTCAGTCTTAAGAGAATAAGCTTTTATTTTAGATGAAAAGTATTGAAAAATGAGAGTTACAGAAAAATGAAGCTTAACCATTACCAAAGGCAATAAGTAATATTAGTAATACAAACCTAGAACGACTATTCTGGGCTCGGCAGTAGTGATAAGGTGTGCCGCCACTGGTAAATTAGCTGTAGCGGATCCTTGCGAGGTGGGTTGGGAGTCGATCAAGCGCTCCTGATTGTGCGGCCTCGGCGGACTTTTTGTTCGGGTCATCTCAAAAGAGGTCAACGTATATGATCTCGCAAAACTCACGTGTTTTGTTTTTGGAACTTGAGGGGTATGTGGGGATACTGGCAGTATGGGCCTTGGTCCTTCTAGTTTTGATGTCTCTTCGTCCTCTGGCATCCACGCATATCTAATTAAAGTAGAGATGCATCTTTATTGATCGACTGAAAGTTAACTCTATAGTAATTAACAAAAAAAATATATAGCGTGGCCACCAGCTTGTTTAATTAATTTGCATTAAGCATGTAATATTCACGATTGAATTTAGCTGCACAGTTTCCGGAATAATTAACGTTACATTATTTAAAACAATACAGCGTTGCACACAATAAAACGTGTCAGTTGAAAGGATGTTATAGTGTAAACTGAATAGCTTCGAGGTATAACAAACTGTTTGAACATTATAAAAGTAGATGAATGAGTTCATAATGGTTTTCTGCAACTATTACTTGTGGAGTGAAATGCATGCATAACAAAATTAAATGACATTTTTAGTATCAAAGGCCAAATATGTTTCACTTAAAAAAAATAGTTTTTAACCACTTCATTTTCGTTCTTTTATTAAACTTGCTAATAAAGTATTCTTGTTTTACTGTAATTTTTTTTTATAATGGACAAGAAATTATCTATGTTTATAATCGCCAACACA
>JABFPM010000051.1:0-46274 GCA_022817325.1 Idris sp. 1 HC-2018
ATATAATTTATGAGATGTTTTCTGAAAAGTATTTATTTTGAATTCGTAAGTTTATAATATTTTCTCTAGTCAAGTTATTTTGTATAAATTACACTATCTTGCTAAGACAAAATGTATCTCTATAGATATTCTTGAATTCGTTTCTTGATTCTTCATATTTTACTTCATGCATATCAGTAATTGACCTTTTAAATACAAATGTAATTGATGAAATTATTTTCTGCATGAAGAATGCTTCAAACAATATATTAACTATATAAAATGTGCATAAATGAAGAATATTAATAATCAAGTTTTGATTAAAAAAAAATGTGCAAAAATTCTTTTTTTATTAATTAATAATAAATTTGAAAAAATTATTTTTCTTATCAATTGATAAATTGATAAATTTAATTTTTTTATATAATAAATGTTCTATTGAATAAAAACAAATCAGGTCTTGAGTTTCAGTAATTTTCTTATGAAATACACATGTTAAATAAAAACGATTTTCTCTTCTACACTTTTGTATTTTGCAACACCTACACGAATTTCATCACAATTTAATTATTACTGAAACAGCCACAACTTTCAATGAATTAAAATTACATCTAAAATTATCAAAAAAATTGTCAACGGAGAAAATACCGCAAACAAACTGACTCATACAAGTCAAAGTACAGAAATCAACAACAAAAAATTTCAATATCAACTTGAAATCAAACAATAATTGAAACAATTGCGGAAATTCATTTTTTGTCAACCTTTCTTTAAAAGAACTGACCAAAACATTAACACTTTATCCTTCGTTCAGCCGTCAAAGTCACGTCAGAGAGTTTTTACTCGTCAAAACAAATAACACGATCTTGAGACAATAAAAAATGTATGCAAAAAAATAAATAAAAATGATTGAAATTGACAAAAAGAACAACAAATAAACCCACTTGTGGTGTAACTCAAGAGTTGGTTGACTTTAACCTGTGGAAAAGGCGACGTTGCGTTGTGCACCGCTGCTGATGTTGATTGAACTTGACGTCACAAATTTAGGCATCGCCCTGACATCGAGGACAAGAAACTTTGTTTGCGATGTTTTGCATATTTTTTTAGGTTAGAACTGGTGACACGCGCGCGACACGGTCAAAAAGCAACGACTTTTGCGCGACGAGGAAGGACGACGGGAACGACGCATTACACTTGGGGACGATCGGGCGCGCAGGGGTCCTACACTACACTCTTTCGTAAAGTTGACGTTCGGCTCGCCAGTTGGCACTGCGTTGTAAACCATTGTAAAATTAGAATTAGAATGCTCGTCGGGATCAACTAAGCGCGAAAAGTTTGAACAACATACCTGAATGATTTATATATTGTTTTTTGTAAAGTAAACAAATCGAAAATTTTAAAATTAATTAATTAAACAATTGATTTTAATGAAAACAATCTAATTGTGGCGTGAACTTTAAAACTGCGATCAAATAAAAACTTTTGTTAAAAAAAATTAAATTGTTGATAGTTTTTTATAAATAATTTATAAAATTTAACATTGACAAGTAATTAAAAAAAAGTATATCAAATTATTATTATTAATTATAAAATTACAATAAAATTCGCAGAACATAAATAGGATAAATTTGAATTTAGCTCACGTAAATTAAAATAAAAATAAAGGATCTTGGAAACTAGACGAAAAATAGTAATTGTGTAAAAAAATGAATTACTGATTTTTTAGCTTTTTTCTGAAATTTGATTTTTGCAAATTCTTAAAAGTCGCCAATGATTTGAAATGAAAAATATATTATTTGAAGAAGAAAAAAAAACACACATGAAAGAAATAAATGTATAAAAAAATAATTTATCATTAAAATGTGTTGAGAATAAAAAACAGTAATAGTTGTTTTTAGTTTATTATTCATTTGACTTATTTCATTGCTCAAAATATTTGAATGACAATTTTAATCAAGAAAACTTATTTCTTCTTAAACATTAACAATTTTTTACGAATGATGCAAGACAAATTTTTATTGTAAAGTATGTGCTTTCGTTGCATTAAAAATTGTAAAATAAAATTACATTGAAAAAACAAGTGTTTTACATATATTCACTTTTCATAATTCAAACAGATTAGCTTATCATCTAAAATAGTTATTTTTAGTCAGTTTTGCTGAATACAATTTCTTGCAAATTATCCAAAAATATTGTTGGTATCTTTTACAAAATAATTATTGTACTCAATATACAGTTTTAGTCATACTTAAATTTTTATTTTTCTAGTATAATATTGTGTTAATTTTTTTCTGAAAGCGAAATACGACAGAACTTGAAGTCTTAATTTGAAATTTCACAAGTTATCCATTTTGTTTAAACTGAATTAATTCTGATATTAATAAATTTAAAGTTTACATTTTCAGTACAAAATTAAACGCAAATATATATTTTATGACAATTGGTGTAACATTTTATTTTTTTCTATGCGTGCTTAATTATTTTATTTGAATTGAGTATGAATATTAATAGGACTAATAAATTTATAAAAATTATATTTTTAAAGGAAATATCAAAATTTTTGTATAAGCTTGTGCATTTTGAATATCATTTTATCAGCAGAAATTCGGAATGTAATAGACAGAATGTATTTATTTTTTTTCTAATTGACTTTTACTGTACAAATGGTTGCACAAATTGCCTTTTAACTTTTCTTCTTGAAAATTTTGAAACGCTTGTCATTTGAAAAATACTTAAAATATAAATATTGATATCATTATAAAAAGCTTGCAATTATTTGCTTAATTAATTATCAATTTGAAAAATATTCAATGATTATTTATAAACATTGATCTTCAAAAGTTAATTTATATATAATATATAACTATTATATTATTAATTGTGATTATAAAAAGATCACAAGTTTTGTTGATGAACAATTCATGTCACTGTTCTATTGCTATTTTTAATCACATGTATTGTTAAATGAAAAGTTTTCTAAATTGATTTTCCACTATTATAAAACGAAATGACGTATTTTAAATACAAGCAAATAACAAATTTCCTAAAACTACTGTTAATTAATAAATAAGAAAAGAACAACAAAATTTATATCAATAACAATAATTTTTTTTTAAAGAAACGGTTAAGTATATATAGCAAATATTATTGATCAAGTTTACCACAAAACATTTAACACTTAAAGCATACTTAAAACCTAATGAACACTAACGTTTTGGGAGTACAAATTCTTCTTCTGAGTAATAGAAATTGATACAGTAAAATTGATATTTAAAAATCTCTTTCGTTTGATTTTTTGTATGATAAAAGTATTATTTAAATTATTACATAAACAATAATTCAACATAGTTTATAAATTCATGATTTTTTCGCATTAAAGTAAAAATCTTTATGGAAATAACTTTGCATCAATAGTATTATCAAGTAATCAATAAGATTGAACCATCAAAACTGAAATTTTATTTCCATATAGATTCTTTTGAAATATTACTTATTTGACAAACCCATTCAATGTCAAATGCACAAAATTTAGTTTTTTTACAATATACTTTTATTAGATATACAAAAATTATTACATTTAATTGTATTAGGCAATGAAAAAGGTTTCAGGCAGCATTTTTATTACAAATTGATTTTATGCGTTTTGTTAGACTTAATCTTATAACGGCAATAATTATAACAATATTTAAAGCTTAATACTTAAAAATTACATTTGCTAACAAATAAAAAACTATCTCAAATATTTATTAGTGAATAAATACATAAATTTACAAAACACAATGTTTTACAACTAAACAACATAGACAGTATAAATTAATTTGTGTTTGTGACATGTTCAAATACAAGTGCAAAGTGTTAACATATCTCTTGTCTTCTGATTTTGCCCTTATACACAAAAATATAAATTATTTTGTTGATTTTTATTTTGATTTGACAATCATTTAAGAAAAACTAAAAACCAAATAAATATACTACTAAATAAATTATTAAAAATAATAAGTATCGTACAACAAAATTTATACTCAAGTTAAACCGACCTTAAATTATAATACATTTTGTAAAATATTAAATAAAAATAATATAAGTAATCGTGCATTTAAATAAAATGAATAAGTTTTAAAAGTTAAGTTGAATAAATTAAAAAGAAATAATACTGTGAAATATTATTATACATATTAATTTGTTATAACATAATTAATAAAAAGTAAAATGTTAGTTTTTTTTAAATATTTTTGATCTGGAAACATTTTAAATATTATAATCTAAATATTTAATTTTTTTTGTTCAAAATTGATACAGTAATCAACGTAAAGCCAAAAATACTATTTTTTAACATGTGCAAGCAATATTTTTCTCTTACATCTTTATATGTGAACAGTTTACTGGGAATATTCAATAATTGATTGTACACTTATATTTGATATAATTTTCTCTCAAAAACAAAAATGAATGCAATTTTTAAAAATTGCTATTTTAAAAGAAATTAAAATTACTTTCTATCAAATAATCGTTGGTGTTCTTTGTGCAAGTTTGTGCTATTTTTGCTTTGTTACCACAGTTAAAAAACTACAATAGTTTGTGTAAAATAATTTGTCTATCTTAAATACAAATTATCAATTATTAATATTTATTAATTAAAGTACTTATATCACAGAAGAACTAATAAAATTTAAAAAAAAAATAACAGCGTGTAACTATAATAAATAAATATGTGACAAATAAAATTATTTCTAAGTAAAAAGCGAATGCCACAAATGTATGTATTACTTTTACAAGCAGACGGATTTCTGTTGGATGAATGTAAGAAGTATTTTTCTGCTGTAGAAAAGTATGTCAGATTTTTATTTATATGCATAGTATTTAGGAAAATTCAAACACGAATTTATAGGCCATTAATTGTACGTAAGAATCATACGTACATATCTTACGTACTTTTTTACAGCAGCAAAAGCTAAATGCTTCGGACTAATTTTATCTGGCAGTAAATTATATTATTTTTAGCGTATTCAATTCCAGAAGCATATGCATTTTTTGAATAAAAAATTAAATACTATTGTTGTAAAATAGTTGTTTAAAACAATTTTCATCATAATCCGATAAAGCTATTCATTTTTGAATCACAAACCATTAAAAATATGCAATCCAAATGTATTATTCATTGGAATGTATTTTACAAATAAACAATTTTGCATTCAAAAACATGCTTAAGTAAATAATAATAATAATAATGAATAAATTAAACGACAAAATAATGTTTAATTAAAACTAGGAACATGGCTGTATGAATAATGTCGGATGTATATACAAATCTCGATTTAGTATTCAAAAATTTACATTTCGCTTTTATTATAATCTATTCTCTACTTATATCAAATTTAATAAATATTGCATCTAATCGCACCTTAATTGCTTAAATTTTTTAAAATTGCACCAGATTTAGGATTGCTCTTAATATTAAATAGCATTTAAGCTTACACTAATTTCACGCTAAGTGCAAGCTTTACGCGAGAAATTTCTTTTCAACAATGATTACGATAAATTGCGTGTGAGACATTTGGCATCGTCCAGCACTTGTGGCAGAAAAAGACATGTTTACAAATGAAACAATTTGGTCGTCAGACAGACTAGATTTGAGCTGAATAAAATCAAATTCGTTTTTTTTTGTTCGTCAAGTAAATGTTTGAATAAATAAATAATCACATAATTCTTAAATAAATAAATAAGACTGCGTCTATCAAGACTGTAGAAAATGCTCAAGAAAAACAAACGTGCAGTCTTTTGACAAAATTTGAGTGTTTTCAATTGATTGTGAATCAGCGCTTTTAAATCTTATTAAATAAAGAATCATTAATAATTAATCAAATAATTGAAATTGAGCTAGGTTCGCGGAGCTTTGATGACTCGACTGTTGAGCTGACTGCATTTGCACTGCTCGCTGGTCGCTGCATTTGTGTGCACCCGCGACGTGATATGAGGTAAAGCGCCAAGCAAATTTGGCGCCCTTAATGTGCCGGCAAATCCGCTCCGGCCGAGAAAACTGTGCGCACAATTGTACAGCCGTGTTTGTAAAATCAAAATGTCATCCAAGTCTTCTTCACTAGAAATTTACCCAAAAAACAAAAATAATTTATTTATCAAATTAAAATATATAATTTATCATTTGTTTGGAAATTTTATTAAATATTGTGGTAATTTTAATTTTATTATTATTATTTGTAACAAATAAAGACCACTTTGATTTCTAAAGTTGTTATTACCTTGCTGTCGTAAGAAACTTTTGAAATAATCTATTAGGAATGGTTCGAGGCCGATCTACGGTATCCGTATAAAGATCTGTTTCCTTATTATAGAGATGTAAAAAATCTGATAACTGTTTTGCAGTAATTGCTGCGCGGTCTTTGTCACTCAGTTTACTATTTGGTAACTGCAATTAATTTAAAATATTAATTTTGAATTACAATGATTAAATATAATCAAACAAGTTATTGAATTAAAAAATAAGTTTACCGAAAAAGAAAATGGAGTCCTTAAACTGTTGGAAGATTGTTGCAAAAACTTCATGACAAGATCACAACTAGTAAGATCAGCATTTGGATGGGATATTTTTCGTAATACGTAATTTAGATATGATCCAAATGCTTTTCTTGCTTCTCCAGGGCTAAATTTATAAATTAAAACATGATATTAAATTGATTAAATTAAATTACCTTTTTTAGCCTAGAAAATTGTGATAAAAAGTTGTATTTAATGTAACCAAAATTGTTACAATGAAATTCATGTTTAAAATTATAACAATAAAAATGATAATATTTTTTGAATCAATTTTCAAGGAAATTGTAAAATTTATGCCAAACCTTAATTCGTTTCCATTTTCCATCATCTGCATGACTTCAGTTTTGTATTTTTGACTATCCAAATCAATATTCTCCTTACTTTCATTCGAATCTAAACTTTGCTTATGGCCCTTAACTAAAGCTCGTTCATATCTCTCGTATCTAAAATGTGAACGTCACAGAGAATAAATCGTATATTACATTATTTATAAACCTTTTCAAGAATAAAACATAATTTACCTTGTAATTCTATCGCGTTTAAGCTCTGGAATCATATAATCCGTTGAACGATTTGCTGCTGGAAAAAGTTGTTCGTGTAACATCAAGTTGTGGTTGGTGGTAATCGGCTGTGAACCTCGACCTGGTCCCAAAGCATCATTAACGTTCGGAATCCCTGTCAAAGGATCTGTAAACAATATTTTATGGTCAATTAATTTTAAACTAAAAATATACATTTTTTGTATTCACATAAAATATATTTCAAGAAGCAGAATTTACCTAGATACTGTGAATACAGTTCCCAGGATTTTGTACTGGGAAAAATTCGTACAAATCCACCTCGACGTTCAAACTGCGCTCGCGCAGAAGCCACTAATCGTTGTTGCTCCGGAGATAAACCTATTTTATTAATGCTGTTTTTTGAACCTGTTTTTTTCTTTTGTGATAGTACTTCTGCTGAATGTACTCTTCTGCACTGGAATGTAATATATTAGTTACTACCAAAATCATATTCAATAGCAATAATTCTTTTCCAATTTTTTTGTAATAATTTATTTTTGTCAATTTTTTTCCACTTTAATAATTAAATACTTATTAGGTTTAAATTATATTAAAATTATGATTAGACTGCGAAAATGTATATGGAATATAAACAATTAATCAAAAATCAGTATAATTATGTATGGTTTCTTTTACATGTTGTTAAAATTTATCAAATAAATTCATATATTTAAAATTTCATACAAACTTTCGCAGTTTATTTATGAAAAATGTTGGATACAAATAAATGAACAAAACTAATGAATAAAAATTACATTGCCCATTTTTTTGGCAGGATTCATTGTTTTGTTTGATTGTGTATTTCGTGGGCGTAAGATGGGATCAACTGCGGGTAAACCAACGAGAGTGAGCAGATCCGCGATCAAGGCAGATTTTAATCTAACGTCCAACGGGGAATCACAGCCCAAGGAAGGGGTCAGATTAACTTCCAGCAACCATGGTTTTAACGTGTCATCAATCAGGATATCAAAGCCAAACAGTTCTACAAAACGATTGTCTTTTTTACACACAAGAAATTACAAAATAATTTAAACGAAAATAACAATTACCAAAACACGCTTCAGAGTGTTTCACAAACTGTTTCAGTCCGCTCACAATACCAGAAGCTGTTGCCAATATCGACTTGATTATGATATCTTCGATTCTTTGCATCAGCAATTCGGTGTCCTGACCGATAGCTCGCAAGTGACGAAGAAGAGCAGACAATGTCCATTTGTGTCCTACATCCTCTGCATCTGGATCTTCAGATCTACACAAAATAATTTAAATTAATGAAACTGTTGTAGATAAAAAATTTATTTTGTCAATATCGAATTGCTGTTATATTTAAATTAATTATAGGAATATTATTGAGAGAGAATCTTTGTTATTAAAATTGAGACTTATGAAAAGAGTTTTTCGAGGTCACAATGTTTATTGCTGAGATTATTGACACGGCTTACTTGATGTAATCGACATGGAATTTATTGATGCTGTAGTTACAGAGATGCATGCAAGGATTCCAGACGTACTGATTACCACCATCGTACTTGACTGTCGCTATTCTCACTAGACCTTCCTCGTAAAGATAAATCAAAAGGGGATCGTAGTTTGTAACAGCTACATAAAGACGCAGGTCGCATTTGTGCCCGTCAACCAACAGCGGATTGTTTATGTACTGGGCGACAATGACGGATTCGTCTGTCATTATTTTTTCAGGCTAAAAATGTAGACAAAATAATTATAATTTTGAATTATTCTGTAATCATTTGCACTTTATAATGTGTTTCCTTAAAAGTACACTAAAATATAATTGTTTCAGCTGAATGTACAGAATATTTGTACAATTAGTTTTAATATTACAATTAATTTGATCAAAAAGTTAAATCACACGAGTGATAAGTACCTTATTATTTAAAAATTAAAGTTAATAAACAACTTACACTATTAACGATATAAATACCGCGACCACAAGAACTCGCTTTTGGTTTAACAATCCACGGTCCGCGGTACCTGAAATGTGCAGTGAGTAATTCTTTGGATTCGTTAGGCAAAAGAAATGTTTGCGGTATAAAATCCAAATTCCGTAGGCCTTTACTCCGTTGCATTGCTTCGATGTTTTTATATAAACGGTCTTTACGTGTTATTTCATAAGATCTGAGGATAAAATAAAAGGAAAAAAGTATTAATATATTAATAAGTACATAAATATTATTGTGTCTTTGACAATTTAAAAGTCTACTTATTATAACATCACAGAAGTATCTACTGTAATTTCAAACGCAGCTTCTTATAAATTTACCTAGGAAAATGATTGACTTTCTGGTACGGTGTCAAATTCCTTAAGACATCAGGCTTCGGGTGATTTCCTATCCATAATAAATTGAAATCGGTTTCACTTATTGGTACCTAAAAAAAGCAAAAAGTTTCAATTATTAAATATATAATAATTATTAATTATTCAACTTATAAATAGTATTTTCATTTTTAATTGAAGTGATAATTTTATTTTTAAATTAATTGTGTTTTGTGAACAGTGTAAATTCGATTTCTTTAATATCTTAATGAGAATCAATTATTCGCTTTGTATCGTCACTCGTGTGAGACATAGTGTATGCCACTTTGAACGACCTCGATGCGCTTTTTCAAGGGAACGCCATGTGAGAAGATTCCTAATCACACGTTCGCTTGCCTTTCTGCTTATGAAAACATTATTTTTGACTCGACACAAAATTTTTGTTTCTTTCGCACAAGGAACACCAAAGCAATTTTTTGCCAGGTAAATTGACAATAAAAAGTACTATTATTTAAGATGTATTATTTATATATTTTTTTAATTTAATACTTTTTTAAAAGTTTTTTCGAGTTGAAAAAAACTGCTTAAACATTCATTTTAATTTTGGAAAAGTCAGCTAATCTTTAATTACTCTGCAATTTTTTTTCAAAGTCATCTGTCAAGGAACTTTGTTAAATAGAGTGCAACATAATGTGAAGGTCAATCTAACAGACATTCACGATCTTTGACAAGATCATGTTTAGCGTCTATCAATTTGCAGCTTGAAACACGATACATCTCCATAATCATACCCCTTTTTTGTGTAGACGATTATTTATTTATTTTATTTATTAATTTGTCGTTGAATTTTGCCTCGCTTTTCTGCGTCTCAATCACTCTAATAAATATTAATAAACTAAGATAAACTGTGAAATTTGCAATTACGGAATTGAAACGCGGATGATGACGAATAATATTAGTAATAATATGTATAATGTATGATCGAAGTCGCGATGCGCGATCGTTATTGACATTGTGAGTCAGTGTGCGCACTAGATCTGCGCAAAAAACAAAAAAACAACAGCAGCTTATTTTGTCAGATTTTTGCGTATAGGAAAAATTCATTTGTCGCTTAACTTAATTAGATGAATCAAAAGTGAATAAATCCATTAATTCCGATAGCACATTTAGAAAATCTACAAGAAATTTTTCATTTTAATTTGGAAGTTGGATTTGAAGTATTTGTTTTTTGGATTTTTAAAAAATTTTCTTCAAAATAAAAAAAAAGATTTAATGAATTTAGTTTTATTCAAATTCAAAAAAAAAAAATTATTATTAAATGAATTTCGTTAATGGTTTTCTCGAGCAATTATTTTTAGTTTGAGTTCGAAAGTAGTAGGCATGATTGGAACGGTTGGAAGTCAAAAATCTGTAACAGAGTTTGCAAGTGAATGTGTGTGTACATGAAAAAAGGTGAATGAGTCGTTTTGAGGTCATGTTTAGCTGCCTGAAAAGTGTCCTTAAAAATTCCGTCAGAGGCATCTGAGACGACATGAAAAATCCGTGACTAAAAAGTTAACCAATTGAGTGACGGTATCCAGGGCTGAGTATCGGTACCGGAGCGATGCTGTTTCCGCAAAGCATGACGGCTTAATGTTTCGACCTCTCGTTATCATTGTGATATGCAATTCTCCTTGACAGTTGCTTCCGAAAATCAACATTTCTTCACGATCATTTTTTTGTGTTACTATAATTGAATTATACATTTTGTTTCCAGCGTCATATAATGAGTAACATTTATTTTTAGACTCACATTTTTTAACTTGAATTTTTAAATTACAAAACATAATTAACAGAAACAACATACAATAGTTACAAATTATTTTATCAAAAAATAAACATTTTAATATTTTATTAACCGATTATAACATTTTTGTATTTACAAAAAGTTATTTGTATTATTACAAAAAGTTAATACTTGTATCAGATAAGTGGTAAAATCCGATAAAATATGTTCTAAAATAACCTTTTAGATTAATAAAATGTAAAATTTATTGGATTTTAATCTAGAATAAAAAAATGTCATAAATAGTTTTCAAAATTAATAATGAATTCATAATTATCCTAAATTTAACCATTTAAAAATATCATGTTATTTTATTTGAAATCACTTGAATACAAAGTTTTGCCAAAAAATAATTCACATTTATTTTTAAAATGTTCAAAAGAAGTTAAAGAAAAAGAGTAAGAATCCAAAACGACATAATAATTTAGAGTATTCTATAAAAGAGTCAAGATGTCAAACGACGTTTAATTATTATCGATTATGAAAATGCACTACACGACGACGTCACAGCCGCGTGCGTCACAAAATCTGAGGGTCGTGCTGAAATTTGTCGATTTCTTTTTGCAGCTGCAGCAGAGGAACAACAAAAATGAGAGACCCGCGCGTGCTGGTTAAGAGAATAGAAAGATTCCAGATCCGCGTGCGTGACTTACATATTACACGTTCGATCAAGGACAGCAGTTCATCAAGAAAGGAGTGAACCAAGACTCACAACAACCGGAGAGGCAATTGCAGCAAAAAAGACGAAAGAGAAATCGATAGTTTCGAATGCAAAAGACCATTTGAGATACGCACGATTCCCCGGAAGTGACGTTTTACTTGTCGATGATCATGATTTATATCTTAAAACAAATACACATTTTTGTTTAATTAACATCTTCAATAATTTATTTTTTTAAATTAACATTTTTTTGAAATGTAAATATTTTCAACATTTTGATTAACTTAAAACAGTTTTGTCAGTTTTTTTGTAATTATATCTTGAATAAAATTTATTTTTTTTGTTTTTGTTTAAATTTAATCAAACTTTACATTCTATTCACGCAAAACGAAATTCTTAAAAAAGAAGAATACTAATTATAAATGAAAAAAATGAGTTTTTAAAAGAGACAAATATCAATTTGGTTATTTTTAAATTATTTTTTGTTTATGAATTTTTTTATAGATTTTTATGATTATGTAATTAATATCTGGGTATTTGAAAAAATTTCCTTTTTCATAGAAAGGAAAATGAGTTGTTCAATGAAGTTGTGTTTTATCGTTGGTTGTAAATTTGTCAACCAAACTGCTTAATATGAAATATCACAAGTTTTGTGCATCTTAATGAATCAAATGCATCGCAATGGCTGGTTATGAATAAAATTAGAGATATCAATCGCAATGTTTTGAACTGGCATACATTTGACTTTAATATTAATTCAGCGTCTCATGTGTAAGAGACCATTAAGTGAATCAAATAATTCTGACTACTTTGTTCTTTTTTTAAAATAAATATTCTGTTTCATTATTTGTATTGCACATTTTCAATTAGTTACACAATACATTTACGATTGGATTAACATGTAAAAGCAACTTCAATTTGCATTGTGCATTAATTTATGTGCATGTCTCAATAGTTGATGGCCATTTTTTATATATAACATTTGAAAATTTTGAAACTAATTTATTTACTTTGTTGACAACTAAAATTTTATTTTTGGAAAACAAGTCTAAGTTTCATTTGAATATTCAACATACGAAATGATCAAGCTTATATATGGCGCATGTTACAAAATAATGAAATTATTTTTTAGAATTACTTGTTTGTTGAAAACAAAATTTATGAAGATTGACTTCTTGTGTTTTTTTCTCTCTTCGTTTGATAATAAAAGTAGAGTAAATGCGTACGTAATAAAACCGCTATAGTGTTTATAGAAAAAAAAAAAATACACATTTATACGCAAAATAAATGCACGATTTAGTACTGTTTCGTGTTTTGCATGAATTATAATACAATTTACATAAGTCAGTAAAAAAAATTAACTATCAAAAACTTTTAATTGAAAAATTTCATTTTGTTTTTAGTTTTGAGACATAAATTTGGTAAATCTGCCAACTTGAATTTGACACTAACTGGAACTAAACTGATTTCAAATTGATGTCAGACATATTTTCCTCATTAGAGTTATAAAAAAATTAAATTTTTTGCAATATTTTTAATTTCGGATAATAAAACAGTAAGGACACTATTTCTTGTCCCTCAGTAAGTACAATAAATGATTGTATTAGCTTTGTAAAAAAGATATGATTAGAATATTACAATAGAATTATTATTATTATGTTTTTTTTGAACTTTGAATGAAATTCCTTATATTCTTTATATTTTTCTGCCCAATCAAAAAGTTACTTCAGAAATAGTCTACTATTATAAAAATTGTCAATTTCATGCTGAATTTAACTTTTTTTTAAATACAAATTTTTTGTACCACCTTATCATGATAACCAAAACTTATACAGTTGAAGGTTTCTGATTAGAGTTATCTCATCAAATTAAATAAGCAGTTGATTTGACGATTAATTTAATTTTGAAACTATATTTCAAAACTAATCGAATTATATTGAAATAATTAATAATTATTTTCTATAGAAGAATACTACTGACAGTAAATAAATATAATTATTTTTAAAATAAAAAAAAATGTTTTCTTTTTATGAATATTACGTTTTTGGAGTAATTTGTTGATATGAAAGAATATTTGAGATAAAAAATTACAATTTCAACATGGATGATCTTTTTTAAAATCTCTTCTGAATGAGATTAAATTTTTTGTAAAATTTTCTTAAACAATTAAAGTGACACAAATGTGGCAAACGAAAGAGACTCGTGAGTCTGGTTTTGCGCATTGTCTCGTGCGTGTGTTGATTTCGAACATTTCGAAGCTCGCGACTCGCCGGTTGGCCAGTCTAGCACGAGCTGCCGCTCAGGAGACAGCCGCGAGGGAGTCGTTCCTTTCAAGGTAGGCGACTTACTCCTCAGCAGTGATCCTTTCTTATTTCTCACGTTTTTCTTATTTCTTATCTCCCAATATTTGTTCTTTTCTCAATTATAATTTTTCTTTATGTGCAAATTGTTATTAAATTGTGCAAATAAAAGGGGAATTAGACAAAAAAATTCTCAAAAGTGTGCTTCAAACGCAAGTGCTCGCAAACAATTGGGTAATTTATTTTTTTTTTTTTTTGAATAGCTGCAACTTTTTTGTTAACTTCTTCAATGAAAAGTTGAGCTGAAAATTTGAAACAAGTGGCTCTTGTCTTGTCGTAAACAAACGGCGGGATTTTCACAGACAAACTCAACATAGATGGCGTTGTTCTGTGCTACAAACAGTGTGAAAAGTGTCGTGAGTTTATAAAATAATAATGTCAAATTTATTTTTTATCTAAAACTAAAATAATAAAAATTATAGATGGTTTGAAAAAAATATGATTACATTACATTATAAAAATGTGTGTCAAATTGAATAACACCTATCAGAGAAATCTAATTTCTTGTTGTATGCTTAATAAATTGCTAAATGACATATCACTGGCATCAATATATTATCAAATATTAGCAATGATAACGCGAAAAGCAAACATGCGTGTAATAATATTTATAAAATCCCTCTCCTCAGAAATATAGACATGTACAAACTTTTTATAGGATAATAAGCAAGTTATTAAAGTGAGAGTAGCGAGTTATATCACAGCTTGCTTAATTTTGTTATTAATTTATAAATTATACAAAAATAAAAATGAATGAATCTCTGGATGAACTGAGTCTGATGCATCCAAACCCTGTCAAAGTTGCATCAACAAAGCTGCAACTTTTTCTTTCACACTTTTTTCTTGTTCCTTTCTATCTCAGCGTATAACTTGATTGAAAAAGTAACTCAACGGGTCATTTAGAATCAAATAAATTAAATTAAGTGAAATCAAAGTCTGAAATGGTGCGTTTGAGAAACACATTTTTGCGGCTTTCTTGTGCAAGATAAACCTTTTTTTTGTTGAACTTGAGTTAATGAAGTATGTTTATTCATAAAATATTTGCATAAGCTTAAGTCTTATTAGAAGAAAAAAAAAGGATATGATTAAAATTAGGACTTCTTTCAAAATAATCTTTGATATTAATAACAATAATTTAGAATTGAAAACCGATGAAATTGGATCTAATGAGTTGCGAAATTGTCATTTCGTGCGAACATCGCGTGCATTAAGGAATGTCAATAGATGTGTTGCAAAAACGCAAAAGAAAGAAATCGACGAAATTGTGCAACGACCCCGTTGCAATTGCACTCGTGTAAAACAAATCGAGCGTTTTGCGACGCAATAAATTGCCTCCCTTAATTAGAAATAACATTCATTCAGCTCGACAGACCTTTAACACTAAAATAAATCCTTAAAAGTACATTTTGTTCGTTAAAAAAGAATTTAAGATTAATTTTACTTTTTTATATAAGACGATTCTGTTCTTATTTTTGTTAAATAATAAAAACTATGATTCAAAAACAGACAAAGCTGATAAGAGAGACATAAATTATCGTGTCAGAAAAAATTGCGCTCGTATTTTCTGATATGCAAACCGTATGAGACATCACGTGTCTGCATATGTCGGTACACCTGACCACACGACAGTTAGACTAAATTTTTTGCCACCACATTTACCATACGGACGGTAAATATTTTGATAAATCGTCAAGCTCAAGTTATATGTTTTATTAAAAGTGAGTTTGGCAAATAGACACAATTAATAACAACATTTTTGCACAATACATTTGCATTTAAAACAAATCATCTCGTAGAAAAAATCATGTGCTTTGAATTTATATAATTTGCTTTTAGTTATACAATTGAAATATCTCGTGTACATTTTTGAAGGAAATAAAATCCACTCAAATTTATCAATGAAATATTTAATCAATTTAATTGCATTAATTAATTTTGTTTATGTCAAAAGATCTTTGTTGTTTTTTAAATAATTTTAATTTCATATTCTGTACAAAAATAAAATTAAAAATTAAAATGGACGGAAGTTAAAATTTGACCTTAACAAGTTGTCATTACTTTAACAAAAGTGTCCTCAAAACTTGAGACAATTGTTCATAAAAATGTTCAATTTTGCATACAAAATTGTGTGAACCATAATACCGAGGTAAATTTTCCCACACAGTTGTTTCATTGATCCTGAAAAAAAGTGGAAAAAAGAAAAATGGAAGCAAACAAATGTGTCGTTCAGACTATTAAGTTAATTGATTGTGTCATTAACTGTGTAAATTTGTTTGAGCGGCTCACTAATTAATAACGGATGTTTAATCAAAGAAAAACTCGGTCTCCGGGCGTGATTCATTCCACCTTTTGTTCGACAATGAGTGACAAAGAAACCCTGAGGAAATAATTATTCAGATACGCGAAATGAATTTTAATGTAAAACGATCTGAATTTACTCCAAGTAAAATTTCAATTGTAACTCGTGGACATAAAAAAAGAAAAAAAAAGGTTATATCGACTTGAAATATTGTATTAAAAGCATCTGTTTTCAGCAGAAATGTTCAACAGAAGGGATTTTTTTTGCCGCGACAAAAGAGACAAGGTGAAACTTGGGAAAACAGTTGCAAGCGACATAAGGCAGGATTACTTGGTATTTTCTCGTCGGAATACATTACAATGAGAAAAAAAAGTGATAGAAAATGATGAAAGAAAATTGACGAAGAATTTATTCTTGAGATGTTGGACAATTATTGAAATTGATAATAACAATAAAAGGCAATAAAATTGTGATTGTGGCTGAGATATTCATGTTTTTGAATAAAAATTTAATTTTTCAACATAAAATGTCAAAGGCAGATGAAGTCATTATTATAGACACAACCTCATTTTAAAGTTATTTCTATTTTTTATTGTAAACACACAATTATTAAATTATAGTTTTTGTTAAAAAGATAATTATCATTTAATTACTTTCTAATTATAAAATTTTTACGAGAAAACAAACGAAATAATTCCTTTTTTCATACAGAAATACGTTTCAACTATTTTAAGTTCATTTGGTGACAAAAATGTCAAGATTTTCTGACAAATTAATATTTATAAATTGTTCATCTTAACAGCTAATCAAATGCAATAATAAAAACGACACAAACATTAATGGATGTCAATAACGTTGCTGATTGCTTTGGTAAATTCAATTTTTTTTATTATCGCCTTGCGGTTGCAAGTGGTAATTTAAATATAAGAAGTGGCTAACACTCGTGGGTTCAACCTTGGAAGTATATAAACGCAAATATTTATATGTCTATTTGTGATTATTGCGAACATCTGGACACGAAATTTCGTTTACGAGGAGAAACTGAATCATAAAGAGAGAAGTTCATAATCGTACAACATTATTATGCAATAATGTAAAACTGAATGCAGAACATTGACCTGACAATTACGAAGATATTGTGTAAGATATACATGTATATATATATTGAGCTCGGAGACCAGTTTTCTGTGCGTATATAAAATAATAATAATAATTATAATAAAAGAAGAAACCATTTTCTAAATATCTCGTTATTCAAAAGATTGTTACTACGAAATGTTTAACATTTTCTGATAATAAATAGGATTTTTTTTTAAATTACAATTAGACTTGGGATTTTTTTCTGTCTAATCGTTTTGTGTAATTGTTTACTAATTGATAAAAAGTTAACAGTTGTATTATCAATTAAATAGTGGTTAAATGAAAACATGCAAAATTATGTTGAAAAGCATAAAAAAAGAATTTACAACGAGTTCTATTTTGTTCTTGCAGAATTATTTATTTTCTGTGCAAAGTTGAGATTTATCAGTAGTGAGAAAAGGCACTTCATTGTTTGTAAATGGTCAAAGAAGATCGACCCGCAGATCATTTAAAAACAAGACACTTGGCTTTTATAATGATATGATAATATCGGTTTTAGATACCAAGAAAACAATAACATTATCGTTGACATGTAACAAAAATGTTGTAGGTATAAAATAGTAATTACAGTTATAAAAAGAATCGATTATGTTTATAGCAAATTTTAATCAATCAATAGTTAAAAGCGTAATTGATCTAACAGATAACTCTTATAAGTAAACTTTGACAGACATTTTATGTCAATTTTTGTGGATTAGAGATTTACAGAAAATTTTTTTAAGAATTATTAGTATATGATCATTTTTAGTTATGCACATATTTTACCTTATCCAGATAAAAATTATATAAATAATTTAATAAAAGTCAAAACATATTTATTTGTTTTTTTATAATTACTAATAAACAAACAAACAATTTTATTTTGATTTGTAAATATTACGATTATTTGCAAACACGTTTAACTTCAATAATAACGTAGCAAAATATTTAATGGTAAATAAATAAAAATTTATCTGTGATTTATTTATGTTATTTCTTTAAGTTAATAATTAAAAGTAAGATAACAATAAATATAATTTATAAAATAATAATAAATGTTCATTAAAATAATATTTTATAGTTATAACTTTTAGTTAGAAACCCTAATCCTTGGGTAAGATTGTTGATAAAAATTTATTAAGAACTTTTTTATTTATTAAGGACTTTATTAGGAGTATTTTAATTTATTATAATAAGTGTTAGAAAATTTCTGAGTGTGTATATTTTTCAAATAAAATAACCAATTTACTGTGATTAACTTTATTCCGTCTTCTAATGATGACACTTCTATAATAAAATACGCATTTTATGTTTTTGCTCATTAAATGTTAATAAAATATTCATTAATTATATCCAATAAAATCTCTTATTTAACAATGTTTACCTTTTAATCTTTGTTGCGCGATTAAATTTTTTTACTAACTTTAATTGTAATAGCGGTAATAATCAAGTAATGTTTCAATAAAATCACCAGTCATTTAATTTAACAAGCTCATTCCCTCACTTGTAAAATTCATTTCAAAGGTAATCATTTAATATATCCAATTTAATTTCAAAATTTTCCTCCTTTTGAAATGATATGAAAACCAAAAATGCTTCTCTATCTGAATTTCATCAAACCAGGAAAGAGTAGTAAGATATACAAAATTTCAGTATATCTCTACAAGAAATTTATCTCCAGACTCACAGATTAATCTATCCAAAACTTTTGTCTTTTTTTAACTATTTCATTTTCCATCTAACAAGAGAGGGTTTTCCAACACCGATTTCAATGGGCAATTTTTTTCTGTGAGTATTCAACGTCCTAAACAATAACCCAAATGCTCTAGTCTGCACATTTTTTTAAATTTGTATATGAAAAAAACTAATGTTTTAATTTTCAATTGCCTAATTTCATTGTATTTTTGTTTTAACTATTTTTTTATTTTATTACCTTGACTTGCAACTTATTTTTGAATTTACTCATTTATTACAACAAATACATTTTTTGTATCTTTTCCTATTTATTTTTATTCTTTTTATGGTTTGTTTGTTTTTTTAAATTTTTAGATTTTTTGAATATTTTGTTCAGTTTCTGTTTGATTACTCGCAGATAACGAATAATTTCTATTAAAATTAAATTACTTTTTATTCATTTAGATTTAAATTTGTTGTATATACACATAGGTTTTTAATTCTTTTTAAACTTTGTGTAATTTTTTTTTCGGGGGGAGCTTCGCCCCCTGGACTTCGTTTGCTCACTTCGCTCGGTTTGTATTCCTCGCTACGCTCCGTTTTATTTAGTTGGTGCACCTGTTATGAAAAATATTGTATGCGTCATAGAATAGAGGTGTTTTACTCCCTCATGTGAAGTCGACAATCCTCAGCTTTCGTAAGAGCTTTCGGCTATTCACTCCCTTCACATGAGGGAGTAAAACACGAGCTTCTCTCCCTTGGTGCATAATATAGTATCGCAAATGAATTCAAAACTATTTAAGATGTACTACATTATTAAAAAAAAAAGTTGTATAGTGCTAAAAACCATTAAATAATACAATTTTTAAAACAAATTATAAATTACAGAATAATGAGCAGGCTAGAACGTTTGGATTCTAGTTTAGGACGTTGAGTACTTGCAGAAAAAAACATTCCACTGAAATCGGGGTTGGGAAATCCGGAACCCTCTTTTGTAAATCTATTTCAAGAACAATCTTTTTATCAATTTTCTAAGACATAAAACTACTGAATTGATAAACAATTTTTTTGTTAGGTAATCAAACTATGCCCGGCCACCGTCAGCCTGACACCCTCGAGGTGCTTAGTTTGGGGCGCGTGAGCCAACAATTGTACGCAACCTGTCGTCGGCTGCAGGTGCTGTCCCAAGAGACCTCTGCCGCACAAGTCTTCCTCTTCGCGAAGCAAAACATTCGGCCCTACTACATCAATTCCCTCACATCCAGACTGCGAACCCGAGTAATCGAGGAAACCACACGCAAGCTTTACGGGCCTCCCAGCAACGGTTCAGCAGCGCACATCTCCGAGCCAGCACCACTCTATCTGCTGGCAATCCTCCTGGGTCCCGACATCAAAGAGCTCAAGGTGAACCTCTGCTGCTACTATGGCTGCAGCCACCAGACCTCTCTTCTCCGACTTTTAGCGACCGATGGAACCGGCCTGCGGTCCCTCGAGCTGGCTCGCTCAGCCCTCCTCAGACTGGACTGCAAGCTCTTCAAGTCCGCTCTGATGAACATGAAAAACCTCACCAGCCTTACCCTCAGAAGCATCGCCAACGACTCGGTTCTGCAGGCCATCGGTCGTTCCTGCCTGAAGCTCGAATCCCTGGACGTCGCTGACTCAAGACAGGTCACCGATTTGGGTGTCAAGCAGCTTCTGCTAATGCAGATTGAATTCCGCGACAAAATCCCCTACCGCGAGCGACCCAACACCGAGTCCACCAGCTGGTCCAAACTCAAGGTCTTTCTGTCCAAATTGAAGCTAAAGGCTCCTCGCTCGGAAAAAAAGGAACGCAAACGTCACGTGTCCAGCATCCTGCTGGACATCCGCGAGAGCAGAACCTTTCTCTGCGACACCCTTAGGGTGCTCAACGTGGCCAACACCGCGGTCACCAGCGACGGTATTCTGATCGCATTGATGAACGTACCCAGACTGGAGTCGCTGGCTGAGTACAGACACGTGGGCCGAGTTGTGGAGATCATGAGTCGAGGCATTGGATATAAGCTACCGTTCAGTTTGACCCAGGCGAGGAGCTCCAGAACCACGCCAGCGAGACTGGAGTTGCTGGCGCAGGCGTGCCCCAGAATGGAGAAGCTGCACATCACCGAACCGCACCATCCTCCGGATGCCTTACAAATGTTCTCCAGAATCACTTCGTTGAGCATCCACGAGATCCCTCCGAGGATCGACTGGATCCGGGATCTGCACGAGTACCTTCGTTGGGGCGGCGGTGATCTGAGAGAACTGAGCCTCAGAGTGACGCAGAACGAGAAGGCCCCGGTGGACGTTGACGTGCGACAAATTCTGACGAGCTGTACCAAGCTGAGACTACTGGTGGTGGACGGCGCCAATGTGACCTGGTCGGAGGACGCGGACCCACCGGTGCTGAAGTACTTAAGAGCGGTACAGCTGGGCAGCACTGTCAGTGCCCAAGTGATCATGAAGATTTTAATGCTTGCTCCGGAACTGAGGGCTCTTCATGTTTACAGTTGTTTGGATTTGACCAGTAAACACTTGGAGAAGCTGTTGGGACAGAGTAAGAAGCTCGAGACCAGTCTGGTACAGAATTTGCGATGCTTTTATGTTTACGAAACGAACGGCATCTCGGAAAGCACTGTACTGAGTTTGCTCAAAGAATGCTGGCACCTGAAGAGTATAGGCAATCTGACGAATTGGGGCATGGAATGGGAGCAGGTTAAAAGTCTGAAGGAGACCATTGTGAAATCGAATTTGAGCGCCGAACTGTGCCCCGGCTCGCACTGGCTCTGGAGCTTTTGCATTCATTGATAAGCTCAGTATTAAATGGCTTTCTAACATTTCCATTAAACCACAAGCTGTGTTTTTGTTGTTTTGGTTTATTTGCTGTTCGATATAAATGAATGGCTTGAGTTTTAACGAGGTAGGTATATAAGTGATCAGGCCAGTTTGGGTCTGATGTCGTAATATTGTTACATGACTTACCTCCATGAGACCGTGCGACTGCAGAATCAGATTGATGAGCTTGGTGTCCGCGTGGAAGATCTTGTAAGTCATGTGCAGCTTTCTTGCTGGCGGCTCTTCCGGGGGCGTAGCCAGAGCGGAACATCTGAACATAAATATAATTGCATGCCAGACGTGCGTTGCCGATTACGAGGCAAGATTTTGTTTTAAAATATTGATTGCATACTTAAAACGTAACACGGGCGTCTTGTTTCCAATCGGTCCAGGTAACAGCCATTCACTTGGTGTCGGCACTTTTTCACTCGTTGCGCTGAAAAAAAAGAAAGAAATGACAAAGTAGAGCATAAAACAGTTTTGTTTGCGGGTCAATTTTTTTAATTTTGTGATACACGTGTTAAAATTATTTTAGAGAATAAGACTGAATTAAAAGTCATGGTAATTGTATCAGATTGTTCATAAACATTTGAAATCCAGAAATTATTGTATCAAATTTTTTATACATCAGGAAAACAAACAAGTATGCTTGAGCTGATAATAATTATATATATATATATTTTTTGTTTGTTTTGTTTTGATAAATTAAATTTATAATGATGGTTCGCTGCATTCTATCGTAACAAAAGTCGGTAAAGAAGAAACCTTAATTATAATACACTGTTTCTCTATAGATAAAATCAAATTGTTCTAAATGTAGTCATTTATGAATGATGGATGTTTGTGAATGCAGTTCATGCGGAACATCTGATGTCGTATAAAGTATTGATAGCAACTTAACAATTGAAATATAATATTTGATTTAAAATTCATTAATAAATTGCTTGAAAATATATAAATAAGTCTAATTTATTTTTTCACCAAATTTTTATTCAAAATTATTTCTTAATTATACATTTCATTATTTAAAATCTGATCTTCTGTTTGATTTATTGTTTAATTTTACAGCGATTTCATTAAGTGTTTCAAAGAAAAGTTAATACTTCTTTCTATGTAATTACTTTAATTTAATGAAACAATGTGAAACATACAAATACAAAAAACAACATGAAACTTTCTTACCAGTCTTGATTTTCAGAAATATGAGATTTATGAACTAATGGTTCCAAGGTCTCCTCGCTGCTGTTAGACAGTTGCGACATCCCGGAAAAACTGGAAGACGTTTTCAGTTCTTTTGGCCTTTTGCCATCTTGCAGCTTCCTGACTCTGTTTTTTGTTTGTGACAACATTGTGTGTCTGAAACAAAAAAAAAAAAAAGAAGCGCAGTTTTAATGATAAAAAGTTCATCTAAAAGTTGGCATTACATTGAATGAAAAAAATTATTGTAAAAAGTATTTACGGATGAAAAAAATTATTGGATTGTCCCCAATAATACAATATTCGATTTGTTTTTGCTTGTCTCTAATTTGATCTAAGTAGCAGAAATAGAACGTTTTTCTTTGTGCAATGTTAACGTCACGTTTCTTTAGTAAAACTCGAAAGAAAATTATACATGAATATACAGATAACGTATATTAAATGTGAACGTTCCAAGAGGAGATTTAAATACATTTTACCTGTCAAGTTTCTATTACAGTTCATCTGAATAACGAAAATCTTTTTGCATTTTCTAACTTAGCAGGCAGTTTTATCAGCTTTTAATAAATGTATACTTTCAAGCTTATCATTTGTTTATTTTTTGTTTTTTATCAGTTTAAATTGTATTTTATTATTATTCAAAAAAAAAAAAAAAACCTGACACTTGACTTGAATGATTATTTATCTTTTATGGCACACTTATTTTCTTGAAATCGTGAATATTGAAGTGTAAGTTATAGAACCACAAATAAGAAGGGATTTAACCACTGATAAAGAGGTATATCTACATAAAAATGTTTTCGACTGTGAAATGCGCCCAGATGAATCAACCCTGGCATTTGATCGATACTGTATCTTATTAAAGTTGACATACACGGCATACGGTGGCCTGTGATTCTTATTTTTGATAAAGAAAAGAACACAAAAAAGTTAGTAAAAACAAATGCTATTTCATTCACGAAGAATAAACTACTTTGGAGTTTCATGACAACTGACGACAGAAAAGATGCACTTGTCAAATTGTATATATCAAACTCAATTTGCACAGAACAAGATAATCAAATATTTTGTATTCAATTTAATGTACACATTTATGTGAATTCCCGTATCAAAATAATTTATTTGTTTTAAATATACAAAAATATTTTCATCCTTCCGATAACTCAATATGGATAATAAAGTCAGAAAAAGTAACTGACGAAATTGCAACTTTCACTGTGATAAGTTGCAAAGTCTATTGTGCTTTTTTGAATATCTTTAGTTTAATATACGATGACTTCAAATTAGTATGCACAACGCCTTTTCAGGAACCTTCGTTGCAGTCACTATGACAGCGTTAACAGTAACTTTCAATTCACGTAGCGTTATATATCATAACTTGTCTCAAAAAGTTTAACATTGGAAATTGATTTTAATTACTAAACTTTATAATTGTACAAATTTTTCATTTATGTTTATTATTATATTAAGCTTTAAAAAAATCTATACAAAAAATTACTCAAAAGTATAAATTGCTTGAAATTTAAGTATATATATATTTTAAAATTACCACTAACTTAAGCCTTAAAGTTTTTCAATCAAATTTGTTATTATCAGCATCAAAGTTTTTCAACAACAAATTTGCAATTGAACTAACAAGAAGCTGTTTCTATTATATGTTTAACACAAAAGTGTTTCAACAGGAAGTGTTCAGGAAAGTGCAAATAGGCACACACGTTAATATAATTATGCAATCGAGAAAATTTAGTATATGTAATAATACATTGCATTTACGCACACGGATGTTAATTAAGTTCCAGACATGTGTATATTATAGTTAGTTTTCAACTTTTTATTACAATTATTGGTTTGTTCAACTTTGACTTTTTCACCAAGTTTGTGTAGTGCAATAATTGATTGTCGATACGATTTCAATTTGTGATAAACGACGAATCAAGTGGAATTAAGGGGGTCTGATGAAAAAGCGGTCTTAATCAAAATTCATCATCACAACGGGCAAACTCGTTATGAGTCATTTTGCAAGACTTTAAGGCTTGCGTGATCCAGTCACTCTCTAGTTATTTGCACCGAACTAATTTTGCATATATATGTTATTTGCATTAGGATGTTCATAAATTTATTGTAAAGTCAAATAATTGACGAGGATTTTCAAATAATTCAATTCTAACGTAAACATATATTATTTGCAGGCCAATTAACGTGGAATTGAATTTTTATTTCATTTTTTTTTTTACTAATTTTGAATTTGTAATTTAGTTTCCTTATTAAGTTTTAATTTACTTTCATGCTATTTCAGTATCAGGTTAATTATATCTAAATTTGTATTAAAAATTGAGATAAAAATTTTAAATAACTATTTTGTGCAAAATCAATGCTCGCTTTTTTAGATGCGGATAAAAGTATTAAAAAAGTTTTTTGTGTCGAAGTCTTAAAGATTAGAAAAATGAGAAAACCTATTCATTATAATGACCTTACAAAAATAATTATTCAAAGATAAGATTTTAATAACTTATAAATAAGTGTAGGCGAAGCTAACATGACTTATTAAAAAGTTATATTCCTTATTTTTCTTTATTTCACTTCGATAATAATGCGAACCTAGATCGTTAAGATAAAAAGAACAATAGAGTTTACTTATATAATTAAATTTCAATTTCTTTCTTTTTCCTACTTTTCTTATAAAGGATGTATGCTTTCAAACTTAACCACGTTATATATTTAGATTATGATGTTCAACTAACAACTTATTGACTTTAAACAATTTGGAACAAAAATAGTGTAGATATTTTTACGTCAGCTTTATGAAAGTACGCACAACATTCAGAGTTGCATTTCAAAACAATGCTACAAAGAATAGTAAAATATTTACACTTAGATTTTTATCATTTTGAGTTTTATTTAATAGAAAAAACAAACAAACAACAAAAAAAAACCTTGTCTTGTGGTTCTAATAAAAGAGGGCTTTTTATGAACAATATAAATTTAACAATTTTATTATTTCAAAAATAAAAATAAATTGTACTAAATTACAAAGTCTGTTAAAAGTTTGTTACCAAATTGAACTGTAATCAAAATTAAGTAAGAGGTTTGATCGATACCCACATAACAGTAGAGGATTAAAACTGTTTACTTCCGAATGATTCATGGTTTGCGACCACCTGACCGTTACTTCCTGCTTCAGAACCTAATCTGATTCGAATAAAAAATGTATTGGGCCTGTGAATACGTGGCGAGCACAGAAATTCAAAGACAATCTCCTTCGCTTTAAATATTATACGTTCTATTATTTCATAAGACAATCTTCTCTGATAATACAAAATTCAAATTATTTTTCATCAAACCCAAATATTGAACATGCAAATGATAAACATTTTATTTTAAGATTTCGCGAAATATTAAGAGAACTTTTCTCGTATTACATTATCCTAAAACATTAACCTACTTAACTGTGCCTTACGGTTGTAACTTAGATATCTGAAATTGCTATCAGGATATTGTAACGCAAATTTTAAGCACGCACCCAATTTTCTCGGAAGAAATCAAATTGAATTTTTGTTATATAATTGAATGAAAAGAAATAAATAAGAAAAGTTAAAACAACAGAATTGTAATTCTGATATTTCAATTTTGGCCCAACAAAATATGACAAATAAGGGAGAAATAATAGTGTCGGCGAGTTAATACATGACTCGGTTTGATTAGTAAACGTCGAACTGGCATGTACGAATGTCTAATGTGTGATTAGAAACGTTATCTATGTAAATCATGATAATGTCTACGAGGCACGACATGCTTCGTCACAAAGTGTACACCTATATACTTATATACATTTAGAAGCAATATCTTCATTCATAAAATCAACTGAAAACTCTGATCTAAGGCAAAAAGCGTTGGCGAACACGAAGTTAAGTCATTTGTCATGCATGTAATTTCATGCATGTTAGATGATTCTGAGAACCTCGAACATAATAGGAATTTTACTTCGCGATTATCCAAATTCAATTGATTGATTAATTCTAACTGCAATCACTGATAAAGTTAATCCAAAAACAAGTCAGAATTGATCTGTTTTTAAAGTTTCCGCAAGACATTTTGAAATAACACAAATTATTAAAAAGTCTTTGTCATTAATATTTCAAAATAGTTTTTGTCTAATAGTTGAAAGAAAATTTTGAAAATTATCTTAAGAAATGATAATCAATTTTTTGGGTAAATAAGACCAACGGATATGGTGAATAATTGTTCCAACTAGTTGATATATATTGCCAAATTGTTCTCACGTGATATGTATGTGCGTGGAAATTGGCGATTTATGGAATTATGAAAGGAAACAGTTATTCACATAAATGATGAGTAATTTTCAATGTTCACAGAGGAAAATCATTCAGGAAATTTCATCTCCTTTATAAGCTTCTTCTAAGGATGGCTCTGTAATTGAGACATTGATAATAAATCAGCTTTAATTTTGATTAATGATTTAACTGTATTGTGGATTAGCTTTTAACTTCATCCTGTAAATCAATTTAACTTGAAATTAACGTATTTCATTGAATACAAAATGATTATCAAAGTTTAATAAGTACTGAAAATTTTTATCTGAAAATGTACAAATAAGTTTTTGCCTTGTCTATGATTTTTTAAACTCCTTTCCAATTGACTTGGCGTTGAAAAGATGTTAAGAATTGGACTCTATATTTACAGTTAAATATATTATCAAGCTTTTGTAAAACCTCTTGGCATCGGTGAATTCACGTTTGAATGAATAGCTGGATCTATTTTTAATGCCACTATTTTTGCATTCTGCCGAGAAAAGAAGAAGGAAACATAAAATGGCCTTATCGTTTCCTTTTTTCTCCTTCCTTTATTTGACAATTTTGACTTTTTTCAACGAGTCTCACTACACACCGGGCAATGTTGACAAAAAGGACCGGTGATGTTTTTTTGACTCTTGTATCGACGTCGTCAGAAACGCACTGTAAAAAAAACTTGACTTCATAATGTATGTTTTGTACATACGTGTGTATTTTTATTTCGCTATGCAAATAGATCAAAAAACCACGCAACAAGAGTCTGCATCTGCGCTGTATATCGCGTAAAATAAACTGTTTCAAATGCAAAAATTAAATGCAACGTGGCGGGCATTAATTGTGGTAATCAAGAGTCAGTGTTTTCATTAAAGTTCAACTGTATAACTAAATGTAACACGAAAGTTTCATGTTGCTTTATTTAAATCGATGATTGTTACTATTAATAATTAAAGCACCCTTGATATTTGTCAAGAATGTAATTACTTCGTTTAATGTTTAAATTCATTAAATAAAATTTTATATCTTAAGAATTGACATTTTAATATTATTTTAAATGCCAGATTTTTTATAATTTAAAATAAAAAGAAAATATACATTCATCTTTACATTTTAATATTTTATAAAAAAAATGGTAATTATTGATTTATACATTAATAATTATAAGATTCTTGATAAGTTAACATTTTAAAGATCAGAAAATGTATTTTTTATTATTAAAATTACTTTTACAATGTTAATTTGAAAAAGAAAAAAATCAAATGAAAAAAAGAAGTAAAAATTACTTGTGTAAACTAGAATTAAAGATTGTACCTAAAATGATATAAAAATACTCAATTTTATAGATCACAAAATGTAACTGTCATTTAATTTAATTAATAAGTATTCAATCACATTGATTCTAATTACTTTAACAATATTTACATAACTGTTCAGTCTGACCCTTAATACCCCAATTCAATCCACATACTTTGAAACGATTTGTAACAATTGTTAACTCGTGACGTCATAAGTGAATGGACGTTAGCAGTTTTACGCAATTCGGCACGCTCCAAGAGTCATTTTATGGCACAATGATTTAGCCAGCAAACTACTGGCTTAATTTTTCAGCTTCCCTGTAAAAGTGCCTCTTCCGTTCGACCTATCACAGTGAACAAATTACAACAAAAATCATTAATCATAAATAAATGAATTATAACATCAAAATAAATATACCCACAAAATAAAAGCAAACTTAAAAGTCAATTTCAATAAAGACGTTAAATATTTATTGTGCGTCTTGTCGTGTAAATGTTGATGACAAAATGAAATGTAGTAGAACTAAACAATTCAATAACGGAAACCGCGAGACGGTTGCTTGCTCGAAAATAAATAGAACTTGACGGTACACATATTATTGAAAAGTTGTGCCGCGGCTTGTTAATATTAATTTTGAAAATGACTTGCGACTTGTTTAAATTGATCAATTGAAACGACATTGAGGGAAATTTGATGTTGTCTTTTCGTTGCCAATGTTAAGCCAAAAGTGGATCAAAGTTGCATCCCTCCTAGACCGTTGACAGCCTTAGCACAGAATAAATAACGAAGATGTGTTGCTACGACAAGTGTCGGTAATGACACTGACCGCTTTCGTGAGCATTAAACAAACGGACCTTAAAATTGTAGACCTCATCTTTTTCTTTTAATTCTATATGGTTATTGGCTCGAAATGAACATGACTACCGCAGTGCAGTGCACTTGGATTATCAAGCTGCAATATATATCACACGTCAACAGATTTTATTTAACAACTGTAATTAATTTCCATTTCAATATAATTCATTGGCATTTCAATAATATTATAGTTTGAAGGTAAACTCCATTTATTTGATTTGTGTGTTTACAAAATATTGATTGAAATTTCAGTTAAAAGTGAATCTTTTACATTTATAACCATTGGATAAAGATTTTTTTTAAGTTTCAACTTGTACTTACAGTTAGTTTAAATTATATAGAAATATAATAAAAAAATGTGTGTAAGGATATTTTAGATATTGTTCCGGTTAGATGAAAATATAATTATTGGTTGTGCAAGTTTTCTGAAGAATTAAATTATATAATTATGTTAATGTACGAGTTGTGTAAACATTAGACAGATGCTTCGAATCAGTAACTAAAAATATGTAATCTAATTATATCCTTGAAGATGATGGTCGTTCAACCTTTCGAAAGTATCTGTAAAAATATTAAGAAACAAAAGGGGTTGTGTCATTTCGAATGATTATTGATGACAGATTTGAAAATGTGATTTTATAGAATTTACATTAGACATAGTTACAATTATAGTATTTTTATTGTTTTACTTTTCTGTTTGACATTTTCTGAAAAAAAAAAAAAAAACAATTATAATAATAACGAGTAATTATTAAGAAATATTAAATTCAAGCAAGTTTTCATCTGAGTAACTATTAAATATAAACATTAGAAAGAAATTATAAATAATGTATTATTTTGATAAGTGAATAAATTCTTATTCAACTTGTAATTTTATTTATTGGGTTAAATGCTTTATGAAAAATTTATTCAGGTCAATAAATTGCTTAAATATCCTGTAAATTATGAATAAAATACGTAAACAAAACATCATTTAACTCTGAAAATATATTTTAAACAAACTTACATTACTGATCAAAATAATTTTAATGACCAGAACGTATTTTACAAACCTCGAACCAATATTTTACACAACTCTAAACAATATACCTGAGTTTTCCTTTTTGTAATAACAAAACTAAAGGCAAATAATTTCACAAATTATACCAACGATTCTCAACATTTAAAAACATCGTCTGTTCATGTAGATTCTAATTTCAAAATTCAAAAACAAACTTGCTTTCAAATGCAAAAATATCAATTTGTCAAAATTAAATGTTGACGACACATAAAAAGTAAACAGAACAAATTTTACTGTGACATAACAAAAGAAACTCTGTTTGTTGACACTCACATTTTAGTTGATGATCGGCTTCGAATTTGACATTCGCTGTGGGAGGGCGGAAAAAGTAAAAGCAGCAGGCGGAAAGCCGAGTGGCAGACGACGTGCTGTCTGCGTGCGGCTCACAATTTTCAGCGGCACAACAAATTTAGCGGGTTGAAAATTCGCGCCTGACGTTGCAACGCGACTGTGATTTCTGTCAAGCCGCAAATTTGCGTGTCATGTTGTTCGCACGATATTCACTCCAATGTTGTCTGCAGACCAAGTGAAAACCGCAGCCATAGTCCTAAACATACCGACCGACTGGAAAAGCGGCCGACCGCGGCGCCCTCCAGCAGCCCAATCGGCGACTATACCTCGCTGGAGACGCTACATTCTAGAGAGAGAGAGAGAGACCATTTACTCTGAAGCTGTCAAAATTTTGACAGCTGAGTTCGCTCTTGTTATTGCTTTTGCAGCAAATTATGAGTTTTCGTTACAAATATTGATCCAAATTTACACATGATTTGCAAATTTATAATTTTATTACAGGTAAAATAGTAAGTGCATATTTGTGCAAATACTATGCAAATGTTTGAAGCTTACTGATAATAATCTGTGATTATGTTAAATAGAAACGCTGCAAGAAAAAGCTTGATATTTTTATTACAGTGGTTAGTTTTAAATTAGCTTTTATTTATGGTTTTACTCGAGAAATTTATAGTTAAGTGGTGATTAAAAAAATTACAATATTTCATTCTGTATTGTGAACCTGAAAAAGAATGTATATACGATGAAGTATAAAAATAAAGTGATAATGATTTAATATAAATATTTATTATTTATAAATTTTGCAAAAATTCTGTGTATATAATATAAAATATAATACACACGTGTATTAAAATATAAAATATAACATTTATGTTATGTACATATTTACAGTTATATAAAATTAGTTTGCAGTACTGAAGATTGTAATTTGTATATTATTTTGAAATATTTGTTTCTTTTCTAAAGGTTTGAACATTTTACAAATCAATTTTGATAACTTTAGTCTAGAAAATCACACTGAACAATTTTTGAATTTAAAGTAAAATATATTAATAAACGTTTTCTTTATAGCAAATAAATAAATTGAAACGATTCGGTCATTGCTATGAAAAAATATAAAACATTTTACATGATTGTTGTTAAACTTGTACTATATTTAGTCTAAAGATTTTTATTAATACTGAGAATATTCAAATATGAAAATTGCGGTTAAAAAATATATAGAAGAAAATTACATTATATCCTCAGTTAATCTTCCGAACGTAGTGATCCTGTAGTTTTCGCAGTTTTGTGTCTAATTCTTCAGATGAATAAGTCTGTAAATAATCAAATTAAAAATAATTTTATAAATGTAACATTCTATCTATAATTGTATTTTTCTTAGTTAACCCGTTCAATACTGAATTTATTCTAGACCAAAAATGTAATTTTTAAATGTAACAGAAAACCATTTTTGATTTTATTTCACAATATTTTATACTTAAGAGGATAAAAATATTAACACATGTTTTAAGAAGTATATTTTTAGATAATTAAGTTGCAAAAATTAATTTTGGTACCTTATAAATGAAGACAACAAAATATATAAACAAATTTGACTAATATTATTCTTTTATTTTTACCTTTTTGCGAACAGGATCTTGATTGGTATCTTTTGACTGTGTTGCCTAAAAATAAATAAATAGTCATTAAGTTTTTGTTACAATGCATTATTAAATAATTTACAAATCAAAATTAGTTTTTACCATAAAGTTTTTATATTCGGGAGAAACACTCTCCAAAAATAGCATACGATCTTCGATTTGCTTGAGCCTCTGATAAACATCTTTAGGCACAGGTTTATTTACACCAATTTGGTTTTCAATTGAAGAAATTCTGTCTTCCAGAGGAGTCAATTGATTTCCAATACCATTTTCCAATTTTAATTTTTGATGCAAAATAGAAGTATCCATTGTTTGAGGGCCACAAGGATTTACAATGCTGTGAACTGATACAAATTTATTATTAAAACAACTATTAATTATTCAAATCTAATTTTAATACCTTTTATGTGACTTTTTGAATCTTTCTGTCGGACAAAAGCAGCATCAACTCTGGCACAGGAAAATTCATTTTCATCATCAGTTATGTCTCTGCAAAAATCATATTTTGTAAACAATTAATTTATATTGAAAATCATTAAAGGTTTTTAGAGTAGATTTTTTTATAACTTCACCTGTAACAAAATTCCCGTAAATTTTGTTCGTTTATTTGTTGTCGTTTCCTCGTCATAAAGGCTTCCATTCTTCTATTGATTTCTTCATTTGACGCCTTAATTTGAACGGACGGCGTTAATGGAATTTTAGTTGGTGAACTGTCAATATTGTTATCTACAATAAAATTTATGTTTACATTTTAATGCTAAAAAATTAATAATTGTATAAATTAATAATTGTAAAAAAAAGAAAGTAGGTTTTTTTATATATTTACCTGACATTATGTTGTATCGATTGTTATTCTTGATAAATTATTAGATAATATTTAACAATTAAAAAATTGGCACATTAATATTTTATTATTCTCGACAATGTATTATTGTTTGGTAGATAACCTCTATTTCAACATTTGATTCTTGTCGAATTCAAATATGTAGAATATTGTCGTCCCTCTATCAACTGAAACAAGAACATCATTTATTCTGATGATAAAGTAGATCTTTGCATTGGACATTGATAAAATATTCTAAAATAAATATATAATAATAAATATTTGCAATTAAGATAAGAAATATAAATATACTTTAACAAATTAGAATAAAAACTATAAAAGTATATTTTTATTTTAATTGCAAAATAAAAATAACATATTACTGAAACAAATAGATTTAGATAAATAATTTAATTTGAATAAAAAATGATAGTATATAAATAAAAATGCATACATATTTTAAGTATTTCTTTGTAAAAGAACAGTTACATTTCATTTATTTTTATTGCATAAGGGAAATAAATTATACACAGACTAATATTTATGAAAAGCTAAAATTTATTGTACCTATAAACTTATAATTAAGAAACAAAATTCTTATCTTAAAATTCTGTTTATTTTTCATAATAATAAAATTTTTATATTGCAGTTTATTGTCCATAAAAATATAAAAGTTTATTTTAAAACCTAAAATAAGATCCGCAATGTTTTATAAATTAGGATAAAAATACTTCAAAAACAGTGAAACAATAATTTCAACTGTAAAGTACATGTAAACAAAATTAAATACTAAAACGTAAAATATTTTAATTCATTAAACTAGTAGGAATAAATCTTCATCTACTTAAAATGTAAATAGATCTTTTACAATTTAAATGTGCGCAACTTTTCAATTAATTTTTATATTGTTTGTTGTGGAATATTTTAATAATGTAATGTATTGAAAACTGTTTACATGTTTAATTTTAATAATAATAATTCTAGAATTTCTCCAGTTAATTTGACTCAAAATTTGACAAATTTGTAACTTAATAGTGAATCTTAAATACTTACAAAATATAATAACAACAAAAAACTTAGTTATAAATAATCATTATGGAGCTATATTATCTTCAAAAAAATTAATTAAGTGGAGAAATTAAGATAATATTCCTAGAAACGTTTTATTACAAATATTTATTTTCTATATTAATCTATACTCGACTTGAAGTGTGCTTGAACTATGTCTACAACTTTAAGTAATCTAAAAATACAACCGTTTAATATTAAAAATATTTAGATTATTTACTTATAAACCTAATAAGTGCGTTTTTTTAAAACAATATAATCTAAAATATCAGAGATAAAAATGAGAAAATATTTGGCATTTCTAAACAAAAGTGTATCTAAAAATAAAAGTATCTTCTAAAATAAATAATATTAATATAAAATCCAAAATTGTCAAAACTGTCATTGCTCAAATAAATAATAAGCAATTAACATTAAAATAAAAATTGATAATAAAACATTCAAGAACCAATAAAATGATAAACATTAAACATTTTGGATGAATAAAAAATCACTCATTTAGAAACTTAGTTTAGAAGATTTATATACAGCATATCTATGAAAACAGATTATATTAATTTATCATTTGCAATTAGTCCATGAGCATTCTTTGTTTTCTTTCCAATCTGCGGTATTATTATCATAAATTTCTTTCTTCCAAATAGGAACTGATGCTTTAAGTGCGTCGATAGCGTATTCTACCGCTCGCAAACTTTCTTTTCTGTGCGGCGAAGAAACTGCTATAACTACACTTGCTTCTTTTACAGGAACTTCGCCCAACCGATGATGTATAGCAATATTGTGAACGTTCCATTGAGATCGGATGTTAGAACATAGTTTATACATTTCCTTTAGTGCCATAGGCTCGTATGCTTCGTATTCCAACTTAACTACCTATAAAAGTTGTATATATAATAACTATAAAAACTACTTTATTCCGCAAAGTAATAATAAAAATTCATAAAAAATATGGAACAGTGTTGTATAATTATGTAAAAAATTATAATTGATAAATTGCTAATTTTCTTTCTGTTAATAATTATAAAATTAGAACATAAAGATAACACATTTCAAACAACAAAATTTCTATTAATCATGTATTATTGTGATTATCACCTTTTTATTTTCAAAGTTATCTCTTGTTGTTCCAATAAATGTTGAAATGGCACCGCAACTAGGTGAACAAGTAGATTCTATTATTCCATTAATATCTAATTTTTTATTATGCAATTGAATGTAATCCATCTTTAACCTGTAAACACACATCAATGATAACAATACTCAATCATAAACAGTTAAAAATGAATATTACAACTAACTTAGAAAATATTTCAGTGACGTATGAATAATAATCTTAATTGACGATAATAATAACGATTAATAAATTCTATTTACACTTTTATATATAAATTCGTTAAAAAAAATTTGGAACCAGGTTGGTTTTGCAGAAAATGATGAAAAACTATAGGAAAATACAAAAAAGAAAAAGTTATTTAATGGACACTCTAATAAAAAACATATTGAAAAAATACCTCCACTGAGTGGCGGGATAACGGCTATTTCGTCTTTTTCAGTGATACTGAGAACTGAGTCCGACTCAATGTACTGCTCGTTTACTGCCAGAATTAAAGTGTCACAAATACTGTCGAGTTTGAAGTCGTAGATTATTTTGTCTTTGAGATTCTTGTACGATATGTCGGATGAAATTTGAATTTTTGATTGTCTTACGCCCGCCAATTCACGTGCTTTTGCAAAGAAAATAACTTTAACGCACAAAAGCCGAGCTGCCTCATTCATCTTTAATATTCAACTGATTGTCTTTCTTAGTTTCCATTTCCACAAGGTCATTATATGGAAATCCATTTTAATTACAAGTTGACTAAACCACAATATCATGTTACGTTATGTAATGATAATATGTACCATGATTGTGTCGATTTTTGTGTTTGATTATCTCACAAACTTAATTTATCTGGGTTGTAGTTAGTAGTGCGTACTGTTAGCTGATGTTATCGACTGGGAATTACGATATTGTGTATTATCTCGGTTGGTTACTCTTATTTACCGACTGTTGATGTTTAAATTTCAAATAATATTTGTTTTGTTTATTTTTATTATGAAACTTAAAAATGAATTATTTAAATCAGAATGGTGATTTTATAGGTGGTAACACTGTTAGCTGAAGTAGATGTAAACACGACTTTAAGCCCCAGAAAGTTATTTAGTTTATACTTTATACCTGAAAGACAGTCTTATAGCTCTCTTCTTTAACTAAAGTTTCCATAATAATTGTTTAAGTATCTTTATCGTCATTATTTGTCAAATAGAGACAAATAAAAATAAAATTATTAAAATAAAAATAAAAAACTCGTAATTGGCAAATGGTGTTGATTACGCTGCTATATCTTTAAACAAAAACAAAAAACTTAAAAATGAATAATTAATTTGATTTTGTAATTAATAGTGAATTCGATAAAATAAGAGATGAGATTAATGTAATAGAGTGCTGATACCTTTTGAGAATTAATTGCACCCGCATGGTGCAAACAGTAATTCACTATGTGTATATTATCTTTTGAATTTAGATTTTACAAAAGTAAGCCAAAAATAAAATATTTGTCTTTTTGTTTAGAAAAACACCTAACCCTTTCAGACCCAAATTAAATGTGGTAATGATAAGTATTTATTCTTTATATTTTTTGTAAGTGTAATTCTGCAATTTTGTACAAAAAGTTGGAAACAAAAATCTGTTTTTAAAGTTTCCTATAGCTTTATGGTGTTTTTTTTACAAACAATAGTTTTTTTTTCTTGTATTTTTCTGGACTAAAAGTATTTAAACTATAATTATTGGGCCAACAAAAGTTTGTATTTTCTAAAATAATGTTAAAATATCAAATTTAAAATATAAATTATAATTCCAAATACAAAATAAAATTTAATATGTAAAAAAAATTATTGAAACTATACCCATTGTAATGGACATCGCGTTACCAAGGGATAAATGTATATATTTTCAAGATTTATATTTATGAGTTTTCTCACTTGAAAGAAAAGATTTATCTGACAGAAAAAAAAGAACTTTTCTTCGTTTTTCGATTGAAAAGTAAAAATACTTGTATAATCACAAAGTACACTTACGGCAATAAAGGAGAAAAGGCCAAAAAATAAGTCAACACTTTTGATATTTAATTTATCTCTAACAAGGATATACATTCGCTGTCTTTGTTGAGATTAAAATCTTCAAAGATATGACTGCAATTTTCTTTATAATATAACTATTAATTTTTACGTTTTTTGTTTGATAAAATTACTATTTAATAATATAAATATACTATTCACGTACAAATATAATTATTAAAAACCATTTACTTTATACTTATTTAACAAATATAACATTACAAAAATGAGTTAAGTGCTACAAGAGTTAAAATAAGTGCACCAGATTTGTCGCATTTCACGATTATCGAAGAACAGACACTGACATTTTTGTCATCATTCTGAAACGCCGAGCTGTAATACATCGATTTCCTAGACAATACTTCGTCCATCGTGGTATTTTTATTCTCACAGTACTCATGTATATGCAACATCTCATGCATACGCGCATATCTTTTAAAAAAGTCATACAACTGGCAGTGGGTTTTTTTTAATTATTTTTCATATATATTTTTTTTTCATATATATATATTTAATGTTGGGTTGTTACGAAAAATTAAGTACTATTTTTCAAACCCCTCAGATGGTTACAAATATACTATATCAAAGAGCAGTAAGATTGAGCCAATTTTTCCTGTAAATCTTTATTCAGCACAATTTTACGTATAATTTGAAAAAGTTTCGGATCGAAAGTTATTTACATCCATTTTTTTCGTACTTTTATTAATAGGTTTTAATGAGGTTCTTTTTAAAAGCTGATGTACATTATATTGCGATGCAAAATGTAAAAGTAAAAGGAATATAATTTGTCAAATCAGAGAAAATGAGCTTTAGGAATTGTTAACAAGTAGAATACAGAATTTTCACTCTTTGATGTTTATCTTTGACATTGAGTGTATTCGTATAACATTTTTCAAGTAGAAAGAAACACAACTCTGACTGTTCATATTTGTGTGCTGCAAAAATTCGAGTACACTTGTCATACATTAATTTTTTGTTCAAATAATTTTTGAAAAAAAAATGAAACAAGAAATAATAAAAATAAGTGATGAAAACATTTCTAAATGCTCCAAATTTGTTGTTTGAAATTGAATAATAAATTTTACATTGCGCATTTTATTGACATGTATATTATTATTAAACAATGTGTATTGTGAACATTAATTACAAATTCAGGATTGTGTATTTTAGATATGGTTTGTCAATTTGCAATACTGAAAATCGATAATTCATCGATGGCATAATATGCCGCGTTTGTATTGTATTTAACAAATGGGTTAGAGCGTCGACAAAAAATTACTTTAAGTTGTTCTTGATTAATAAATGATGCGAATGAAGTAGGAACCAATTTTCATGTGACAATAATTTATCATTTATTAATGCGCTAAATAAATTTTGATCTACATTTTATGGGCTTGTCAGTGTAATGACAATTTATTGAAGTTCATTTACAGTTACTGAAATTGGAGCATTTTGAAATTATTAATGGTGAAAAAATCGAATTCGTAATATACTTGTAGAAAATAATAAATTGAATAAATAATAAGCAAGAAATAAAAATATTTTTCAACTGAATAGTTGTGGTCACATTTATTTTAAATCTACATTTAGTCAAATATATGAGTTGTAATTTCAAGAGGTTTGTATAATAGGGCAGACTTTATTTTATACATGATGTGCTAAGGGCAAAAACAAAACATACATTACTTTTACTTTAAATGTAATATAATTTATTTTTGCTCTAAATGCATCATTTATCTTAAGTGATTTTTGAATCATTTTTTAGGAGTATTCCAGAATAATTTTGTAAAAATGATATTTATTTTTAATATTCAAAATTATTTTTTAATTAATTATTTTATTTAATTCAATATTATTGTTTGTTAATTCTCTAGCCATACGGATTATACCTGAGGCTTAAAATTGTTTAAATAAATAAGTACGTAATAAAATTTTGATGTTACAGTTTGTTTATGTAACAATGTATTATTGCATATGAAATATTTTTATTAATCCGTTTTTAATCAGACAAAGGTTGAGAAATTACTCAATAAAAGTAATCAATTACTAATAACTAATCACTTCTCAAAAGCGGTAATTAATCACCAATCACCAATTACTTTCAAATGTGAGTATTTAATAACAGTAATCAGTTACTATACTTAATTACCAATTACAATTGAAATTTTAAACAAATTTATTTTTCCAATACTACATAAAAAAATAAATTGTTCTAAAATTGAACAAAAAAATTTCGTTCGAAATATGTCCCAGTTTGCGTTGCTTTTCGAAAAAAAGTATCAAAAAATTGTTGTCACTCATATTCGGTTTGGGCAGTTGATTACATTTTTTAAACGAAAAGAGACTTTCTACTGAAGTTGGCAAACATAAATGTGTGTTCAATTTTAAAAACGCTTGAGAAACACGAGGGAACTTTTGCAAATTTTTCAATTTACAGATTTTATCAGATAAAAAAGGTAAGAATTATTTCTCTGGTGACTGTTCGACGATGATTTCAGAGTTATATTATTTAAAATATAAGACATCGTCAGTTTTTACCCGTTGGTAACTGTGTGAATGTATAAACTGCAAATTTATTTGTAAACTCATTCCTTATTCTTGACATTAAAATCAATTATTTTCGAAATTTTCGAATACATTTTACGTAGTGTAATAATTTAAAAATTTAATCACTGAAAAAAATGAAGTTAATTACAAATAACTCGATTTTTAGTACATGAATACTAAGTAGTTATAAATTGGAATAATTTATTAGAAGGAAGTAATTGATTACTTTTAGTTCAATTGCTGCCCTTTGAAATCTGATTCAAAATTTGTTATTGAGCGATAAGATAAATATTGTTTTCATCGCTGTCAATAAATTAAATATTAATACAGTTTAATTAAGTATCAATTGTCTTTTGTTGCTGTAAATTAAGTAAAAATTGTGGGATATGGGAAAAAGAAATTAGATTTTTTAATAGTTTTATAATTTGATGTCTGTGAAAAATTATAAAATAGTTTGTAATACTGGACACATTTATTATAGTACTTTTAAAATTTACCTCATTATTTTAATGCTCATTAGAAAATATTATTTTAATTATAAGTAACTTATACAAGTAGAAATGTAGTAAATTATTAAAAAAAAAAAAAAAAAAAAAATCGAAGATTATTAAATGATGTACATATTAAACTTATTATCTGTAATACAAATATAAAATTAAGAAGATTGCCAACAATTTAGTTATATTTATTATTAATAATAATATGTAAATGTTTATACTATATTCAAAAACATAACAGTCATAAAGTGTGCGTTCTATTATATTTGAACAAAGTATTTTTTTATTAATAAAAATTGTGTTCTTTCATTTGAAGCATAAATAATATATATATATTTAATTTCTCTCTATCATTTACTAAATAATGTTTTTCAATTTTTGTATCTGTAAAACGTTAAAAATTGATTTAACGTATTTAAACATTTTTTTCTGTCGATACCAATTACGAATTGTTGTTTTAACGTTTTATGTATACAACAATTGTTGATAATTTTTCATTTGTTTGGAACAGTTACAACAGTTTTAATTTAAAACGTTTAACTTTTACGTTAACAACACGGTATTTTATATTAGCAAATGACAGTGTAAATAGTTTTTTTTACACAGATATACATTTGTTTTAATTTTATTATACAAATAACATAATAATAAGAAAAGAACTTTTGAAAAAAGTTTGTACGATGTTGAAGTAAATTTGTTTTAAAGTTTTGCTAATTAAGTGAGTTAAAACTACCCTCCAATTTCGTAAAGATTTTCTTATAAAGTATAATAAGAATAATTCTAACAGACTTGGAAAATGTCATTTTTTAATGGATAACAATGTTACAACAATATCATTGCAACAATTTATTTGTACAAACAAATTAAATGAAATACATATTTTCTGTCTTACTTTTATACTAAAATTATTATAACATCCACTCTGTGTTTTTGTATAAATAAAACATTCTGGAAGACATTATAAATTATTTTTCATTCACTTATAAAATTAGTTTACCGTTCAGACTTTTATATGTTTAAAATTTGTTACATTAATTAGTAATCTTTAAAGAAAAATAATAAACCAGTGTGTAAATATAATATATTATAAAATATTTGTAAACTTAAAATATCATAAATACATTGTTAATACTGTTACATTTCAGAGTTAAAATTAGAATAATGTGTAAAATTATTATCAGTGCAGAGTAAGAAAAATTTTACTAGTATCATTTTTTAGTGTTTCAAAGACACTGCAAAAGATACGAAAAACTGATTTTAGTTTAAAAAAATCTTTTTCATCCGGATGTTTGATGGGTCAGCTATAAATTGAATAATTCTAACATCTGAATTTCAATTCCTTGATCTTCTCGAGAAGAATGATTTCCCAACATATAAGCTAAGGATTATGTGGAAAAGACAACATATGAACCGTGATCTCGAGAATAATTGACATAAGCAAATATTTGTGGTCATTTTACACTTCAAAATGCAAATTTTTATTCATTTTATTCTTTTTACAGGACCACATTATTCGTGCTAGTATAATTATCAAATATTGATTGAAAAGCTTAAAATTCGTTAGTACCAAATAATGTGTATTATTAAACTTAATTAATAATTTCTATCAATATTTTCATAAATATTTTTATAAAAATTGTTTCAAACATTGGATGTAATTTATAGGTATCAAAAAACTTGCTATATATATATTACATGGTAGAGATTTCAGTAAAAATAAACTGCCAATTCTGGATGTTTTTATAAAATATTTTCATATCATAATGCAACGATAAAAATTGTTCACATAAAAAAATGTTATTGTAAAGTGCATAATAAAAAGAAGAATTTGCAAGCTTTCAAGTAACAACTTTTATTTGTAAAAAAAGTTTAAATGTTGTGTATATTTTCAAAATACAAAATTAAATGCAAATGTAAATTGTTTTTAAATCGAACACTTGGTCGATTTGGAAACGCTTATAGAAAATGAATTTGTTCGCTGTAATGTTTCTGACATTTGTCTCTGAAAGGAAATAAATTCAGAAACTTTTTGATCAATATTAAATTTTGCATTTTTTTAATTACGTAGATTTAACTGCACAGCAAAACATAATTTCTGAAATTTAAATACTTGGAATGACAGAAGTAAATAGTTTAAGCTAAATTTTATCTAACCCAAATATTTATAGAGACAATTTATTTAAAAAATAAAATGATTTTTGTGAAATTTAAAAGTATGAAATATACACCACTATCTTGGTTTGTAAATACAGTATCATAATTAATTACTTTATTTATTCAATTTTTTCAATCTTCTCGTAGTTTTAGCATAATTTAGTTAAAGTCATTATAATAAAAAAGCTCTCTTTCACAAAATTCAATTATTTTTTTACATTTCAAGAGTGTGTTAAGTACCGATTTAAAATGTTTTCTGAGTTGTAACATTACTTTTAAGTGATTCAGTGAAAGAGGTAATTAATATAATATAGGGTTGCATATATATCCTTCCAACAAATGTGTTAAGTATGTGTGTTTTTAAGAGTACTTGTGTAGGTGTTTCCATAGATTTTATTGTGAAACCGCGTTCGCACCAGAATAGTCCGACATGCACCACCAACAAATTGTTGGTCTGATTTTCTATACTGCAGATATATTTGTGAGTGAGTTTACTAGATAACTTGAACTACGTGTTCTTTGCAATTGCATAACAGCAAAAATCTGAACAAATAAAATTTGTTTAATACTGAAACAAATGATCAAAAAGCTTAATTTTAATATTCAAAGTAAAATTATATTTACTTTTATGTTTTTAATTTGTATAAATATTTCTGATTACATAATTTTATATAGCAGTTTATAATGCACAGATTAAAAAAAATAAATAACAACAAGCAATTTTATTTGCTGTCTGCATTTTCAGCTTTAGTATGAATTTCATGCTTATAAAAGTCGAGTTGCATTTTGATTATCATCACTGTTCTAATTTTAAAAAATACCTTAGTACTTTTTTTGTTTATACAATTGTTAACGCGCAACGAATTTAGATTTGAGAAATGTTCAAAAAAAGGAAAAAAAATAATAAGCAAACAAATAGAATAGATATCTTCTAATTAAAGCATTTAGCGAACTGACATAGATAAGACTTTCATTGTTTTGCTTGATAAAAGATCATAATCTTATTCGCGATTCATCATATCAAAAAGGCTTTAATTTTATTTTTTAATTAAACAACAAAAAATTCAATTATTTTCATAACTTAAATTAATGTATTTATTCCTCATCCACATTCTTATACCAGAATAAAAATATCCAGCACTGGTGAGTTTATTTCTACTCGAATGAAAATTCCACCCAGAATAGCAGAAATGTTGTTGTGTCCCTGTCTCTTTTGTACGAACGATTTATTTTTACATTTATACGCTGGTGGTGATTTGTTCAATGACAGTGATGTCTTGATTGCGTCGTGGTCGCGTGTGGTAATGTTCATGGGAATGGCCCAAACCTTCGGGTACACTTTTGCTAGGCCTCAGAGGTGTGTGATGAAAATGGGGATGACAAAAATGATCGAAGCTCCTGAAGTGGTCGACGTTTTCTTCTGGCAGGTGTTCTAGGTCTAAAGGCACGTGAAGTGACCTTGATTTTGGCAGACGTGGTCGCGGTGGTGGACAAATGCAGGTTGGCTGTATTGTCCCAATGCTCGTCAAACGGGGACCATTGAGTATTGGAGATGATGGGTGTCGGCCCCAGCCAACGAGAAATAGCAGAGCAGCTCCGCATAAGGAACTCAGGGTGCATGCATAGTAGCCTACTCGGGGACTACTTGCGTTCATGTAGCCTGAAACAAAAATTATTTAAATTTTTTTGTTATAATCCTTTTGAGAAAAATAAACTAAAGGTTGTTTTAGTGACTATGGTCCCTGAAAACTGGATATTCAAATAACTCTCAAATAAATTCAAATTTAGATAGTATTTTACATCCAATTAAACCATATTTATGACTTTATAAGCGTATAATCTAACAAATCATATTCATATTCATATAATGTAGGCGAGTCTTTCAAAATGGCTGTTCTATAGAGCAGCTTAAGAACAAAGGTCTTAGAGGATTACACTAGTTGCAACCATAATCTTTGTACATCTGCAATATGTAACGGGGGGATTTCTTCTGCGAATTTCATTTAATTTTTTCTTAAATGGATAATGTATTATGATTTTTATATAAAGACTGTGAATTATTAATATTGTTCTCCAACTATGAAAGATTTTCTCTGTATGCATTAGCTAATATGAATAATTCAAATTTGGATCAAGTTTTAGCTCGTCCTATTTGGGTATATTGAAATAAAAAAATATTTATTAGTAACTACAAATAACACTAAGCAAATGACTGAAGCTTTCACGTTTTGTATTTCAAATCTTTAAATTAATTTTTAATCCGATGCAAATTAATGTTTATTGTTTTGAAATGCAAAATCGTATTAAGGTTGCTTTTTTAAAGTAGTCTTTGTTATTTCTGCTGAAGCATTAATTTGTTGTGTTTGTGTTTTAAGATCATTATGTATTCTAAAGTGCTTTTAATTATCTCAGCAGTGTTTCAGTAAATTATATTCATGTAGTATTATTATAGAGGTGAAGTGTTCGAATTGCAGTTAGCTGTAATTATTTACTATTAAATCAATTATTAAAACAACTTAAATTCAAAATCATGTTTAAGATTTTATTAACAAAATAAGTTGTACAAGTTACATAAATAAAGAACAACATATTGAAAAAGAATATCAATTGAAATTCTTACAATTATTAAACTTAAAAACAATAACTCATCGATAGTTACTTATCCAAAAAAAAGAGAACTTGTTACAATAATATTGGGTTGCGTAACGTTACAAAAATATACCATTATTATCATTATACTCAGAAGAAAAACTTAAGTCTAACTTTATGTGAATTCATTCGCAGATATAAAGGCAGAAAACTTGCTAAACCAAATTACTTTTTATTAACAAAGTGACGAATGAATAAAAAAGGATAGAAATGTTCTTCGAAACTATGCTAATTATACCCTCACATTTTATTTGCCGGTTCAAATTAATGCTGACTATTTTAGAGCCAAAAATTAGATTTACTTTTTTGCAGTTAATTTCCATTGATAAGAACTAACAAGTAAACCTACGGAAGTGTCATACGCCGATTAAGCTATATACGATTTCAATTTGGGCCCAAAAATGTTTATAAAATATAACGATGCTTCTTTTTACTGTGATTTTTACTTTTTTAAGCTGTAATATTCAAAATATTGTTTTTTTTTTATTTTATTAATATCTCTATTTGTGCAAAACTTTCATAAAAATTGGAAATTTCAAGTGCAAGTTTTTCGCCAAAATGCTAACTTGAACAT
>JABFPM010000052.1:0-45793 GCA_022817325.1 Idris sp. 1 HC-2018
CACACCATTTGAAAACATTTTTTATGGGTCATGCTAAAGGAGTACAGGTTTCTGCTAAGCTCTTCGAGGCTGTTGATGACACCGGTCTCTCATTGTCTAAAATGTTTATGCTGGGTAGTGATGGGCCAAATATAAGTAAAACTATTTTCAAATTGGTGAATGAACGCGTCAAAGCCGAAAGAAAAATGGACAACTACGAGAAAGCTGGTTGATATTGGCTCTTGTAATATACACGTTGTGCACAACAGTTTTTTGGAAGGCTTGGAACAAGTCGGCATGGATGTACACAATTTTGTTACTAAATTCTTCTATTTTTTTCATAATCGTCCAGAAAGGCGAGGAGATTTTAGAAAAATTCAAAATGATTTGAAATTACCTCCACATCTTTTCATAAAACATGTAAAAACTCGGTGGCTGACTTTGGAACCTGCTGCACAGCGACTTGCTGAACAATGGCCTGCTCTTCGCAAATATTTTTTAGAATTTCTATGTAAAACTATTGTGGCACTGCTCCGAAAAAATGAAATTCTCGTTGAAATGCATTTTATCATCAGCAGTGTAGGCATTTTTGGATCTTTTGCAGCTCTTTTTTAAAAACAAGAGCTCACATTTTGTACGAAGAGCTTCGAAACATTATTATTGTTATAGCTGGGAGGATATGTAAGCCGGACATTTCAAAGAATTTCGACAAAAACCTTGAAGATTCTTTCAATACAAAAAATTTGATGACGTACAAATTTTTTCTAGATACATTATCTAAAGATGTAAAAGAAGTATTCGCAGAACGTAAAATTAATGAAAAAGCACAATTATCTTTTAGTCAAGGAGCACAGGAACATTTATTAGAAGCTCGAAAGTACTTACTATCCAACATACAGCTAACAGGAAAGTAGTTAAGAGTATTTAGATGTTTTTAGCTAAACAAAATTATTGATTATAGTAGTGCCAACATTCAACAAATTGCAAGTCTTTTGCCAATAAAAGATATTAATCAAGAACGTTTGGCAGATGAATGGCGTCTTTTACGGTCAGATTTACGATTAAAGGACTTCTCAAACGACTAGAGTTGACCACTTTTGGGCACCAATTTTAAAAGAAAAAACTGGAGCAAACCTTTTTAAATATCCAAATTTAATTTCTGTGGTAAAAGGTGCTTTAAGTTTTTACCAACGACATGTTTGAGCTACTGGATAGACCAAAAGACCAGAAGGTGATCAACTGCCGCACCGTTTTGAGAAACAAATTAAATTCCGACGGGTCACTAAATCAACGCAAGGCAAGTGTGGTCACTCAAGGTTTCTCGCAAAGACCAGGAGTTCATTTTACAGAATTTTTTTGCCCCGGTTGCTAGAATGGATACATTTCGACTCCTGATAGCTTTTTCTGCAAATCTTGACCTGCATCTTACTTGCCGAGATGTTGGAGAAGATGAGTCGTGATTATTGCCGCGAAAGCTGAATCAATGCTTCAAGTCTGAGAATAAAGTATGTAAATTGCGTAAAGCAATTTACGGTCTGCGCTAGGTTGGTCGTCAGTAGCAAAAGAAACTGCGTGAAGCATTGAAAAGCATCGGTCTCGTGCCATCCCCGTCACTCCGATGCCTGTTTGTTCATCGACAATGAAGACGAACACAGCTTCGTTGTAGTCTACATCGACGACATTGTTATCGCGTCAAAGAACAAGACTAGAGTCAATGTTATCAGAAGAAAACTTTCATCATATTTTGAAGTGAAGGATTTGGGCGACATAAATTAATGCCTGGGGATTAAAGTGAAGCAGACAAAATATCAGATTTTTCTGTGTCAGTCTGGTTACATCAGGGAGCTGTTCTCAAGATTCGAGATGTCCGAATATAAGGGTGCCCAATTTCCTTTGGTCATAGGAAACAAATTGAACTGTCCAGATGAATCAGAAGAAGATTGGCCTGAGTACCCTTTTCGGGAATTAATCGGTGCACTGATTTACGTCTCGACAAGTACACGTCTTGACATCATATTCTCTGTGAATATGTTAAGCCAATTCAACTATTGCCACGATAAATCTTACAGGTTGGCCGCTAAACAAGTCCTACGATATTTAAAACAAACGATCGACAGGAAGTTTGTTTTCAAACACGACGAGTCAAGAATCGTAGGATTCGCGGACGCGGACTAGGGCAACTGCATCTTGGACAGCAGATCCTTTTCAAGATACACATTTACTCTTCGTGAGACAGCCTTGAGGCACTGTCTTCTATCGGACCAAGCATATAGATGTAAAGTACCACTTCATTCGAGATGCACTTCGAGATCGTCTCTTGAAAGTTGGATACATTCCTACAGAGAGCATGACTGCCGACGTTTTCACTAAACCGTTATCTGGTGTGAAACTGGAAAATTGTGTTCAAGAACTGGGTTTAAAGGTCGGATTTTAATTGCAGTGTTTATTTTTTTGTTTATTTTGTAATCAGAAAATATTTTTTGCAAATTCAATTAAAATTCATTTGGGTTAAAATTGAGAGGAAGTCAGATGCGTTTTGATCACTATATTGTTCACTGAATTAATAAATACCAAATTATTTTTTTAATAAAAAGTGTTGTCTTTGTGTTTAACCTTTCCAATAAGTGTTTATATTTATTTTCTTCTTTACAATTCAACAAAATTGAAATTGAATTTCCTGAAAGAATTGAAATATAAACTGCAATAAAGCAATATTTTTTTTTAAGAGATAGTCAGTATTGGATAAATAATAAATTAAAAAATAATTCATTTTACTTGTGTGTGAATCATCCTATATTTCACAATATAAAATATGATTTCGACGTTCAAAAACATCAGAAATGAAATCTGCCTGTCGCATATTTCTTTCACATTTTTAAGAAATGTCATACTATAAAGCTGATTTTTATATACACCATTTCTAACGTAAGCTCTTTAAGAAAATCCATGATTGAATATCTCTACTAAATGATAAATATTACTGCAGCCGATCATTCTTTATGAAAAATCAGTTGTAATGGAAATATTGATAAATATTCTATTATGATATTGATTAATATTACATTTCAAAATGTTTTTTCGTAATATAACTAATACAATCAATAGTATATGCTTTGGCAACAAAATCGGATTACATTAAACCACATTACATTATCGGGAAATGATTATATTTACTTACGTAATAGGAGTGTATTTATAAAATGTAACGTGAACTTAATCATACAAAAAACACTCAAATTGAAAACCAAAATTATTTATAATTTTAACATATTTAGAGCACGAAGTTGTATTATATTAAATCATTTTTAAACATTATTTTTATATTATATATATTTTTAAATATAATCAGTGAAATAATTTTATTTCCTTGTTTTGCGGTAGAATAAAATGAGATAAAAATGTCATTTTGATTTTTAAGCGACATGGATCGCTTTTCTCCTTTACTTTTTTCTATACTGTTTATTTTGTTGGAATTAAATGGAAATATTATAAGAAAAAAAATTGTTTATTTATTACTTATTGTGTTTGAATTCAAACATAAAATTTATATCAACTATTAATAAAAAGAAATAGGTCTTTTCCAACTTGGGAATATTCATTGTAACACAGAAGACGATTTTTGTCTCCAAAAATTAATATAATTAAAAATTGATAATGAATCTATTCATATAAATATAAATGTCCTAACATGAATTAACATTTACATAAGTAAAAATACATATACGGCTCCATTTATGGACCGTAAATGGCACATGTATGTTAACCATAAATGACAACATAATTGTAACATAAGTGGTCTATATAAGTTCTATTTATATATCATATATGTTTCCTTTTCATGTCTCATAAATGTTTGCCATTCTTGTTTCTTATTAATGCTATTTATGTTCCATTATTATTGTAATATATGTACCATAAATATATTTTCGATAGTTCTTAATATACTTTGGGCGAGAATGACTAGTAAGAATCGCAGTTTCTGGTGAATTTTATCAGAGTGTCTAGTGATTGTAAAAATCAGCTGAAAAATTTGAAATGTATGTATTTTCAAGTTGCTTATTATAATTAAACTGAATAATAATGTTGTTTCTCATGTAAGTCCAGTCTTTTAGATTTAATCTAAAAATAATGAAGAAAGTAAAAGTTCTTTTGCCAGGGAATCGAACCGCTGTCTTCCTACAGCTGCGTACACAGTTCACTCCGTCGTTGACAAACCTTAGCCATTGAACCACAAATATGACTACGAGAGAGCTAATCAAAAGGGTAAGCGGACAAAATGAATTTTCAAAAATAAATGTGACGAAATAAGTACGGACAAAACAAATGATTCATCAAATTATTTTATATAAGAATATATATAAATAATAATAAATATATACATATATTAGAGTATATTTTATAATTGTGAAGGGTGGCACAATCGACTTAAAAATGTACTTGCTCAATCTCATGCCCATTTCTGAATTTTTATTTGAATTTCTTGAAAAATTGCAAGACGAACAAGATATGGTAGACTGTTACGTCACGGGTTTGACTCAAAACATCCGTTGACTATGAAGACCTTTCTGATTATGAGTAATTTAAAAGCAATAACGCAGTCATAATTTTTTTTTGATACACTTAAATTTTCTTTTATGAAATAGTGAACTTATTTTTTTAATTTTTACAACTTCCTGTAAATGAATGACAAAAATTGCCTTACTGCTTTTAATAATTTATTGTCGACTTTTTCTTTTTATGCGTTAATTTTTATGAAATCTTTTTACTTAGCTGTGAATGTAATTTCAATTTCAAAATCATTTTATAAAATGTAACCATAAATATAGCGTTACGAAATAGGTTGAATTTTAATTCTTTTTTATAAATAACTTTATTGTCATAATTTTCAGTAAATTTTAGTTATTTTTTTATTTTTTAGACAAATTTTGTCTTTTAATAGAAATTAGATTTAACTCCATCTTTTAATTTTTTACACTCATTGCCAGGAGCCTGATTTTTAGAAAATTAGTTTTACTTTGTTTTAAATATTCATTTTATTTGAATTAGTTTATTTTCAAGCTCAATAATAATTCATTTTTCCTTTAAAATTATTTTCTTCTTATTCTAATAATATTAATTAATTTAAATTAAAATTAATTAAATTTTTTTTTCTTAACTTTCAAATTTTTACTTATCACTTTAACTTTAAAAATTATTCTAATAATTTTATAATAATTAAATTCTTCTTTTATTAAACTTTTAACTTTAAGGTTTTTATATAAGTTTCTGTTGATCTTTCATAGTACTTAGTTTTATTTTTATATACTATAATTAGTTTAAATTTTATTTTCTAACCTTAACTTTTATCCTAAGCAACATTTCATTTTAACCCTTTGTACGCACTTAGTCTTACATAAGTTTATCACATTGTCGAGAGGATACTTCGTCAACGTTTACCGAACATGGGCCAACTATCCTCTCTTATGGTTTTCTTGAAAATCATAAACGGATGAAAACCTGTCAATGTACCTTTCTCATCAGCTGTGATTCGCTATTTTTGGTTATTTAAAGGCCCATTATAACTTTTCAGAGCCTCTGATTAGATGACCCAAATTTCCTGTTGTTTCCCTTCCCTCTCTCAAATCTGCCAACCTGCTCCACCCTATTTGAACGCCTTTATAGGGCCGCACTGAGTTACTTCTGCACTTACTTCTTTTTGAGGATCTAGGGCTGCAAAAGAGACCAACTTAACAAGAGTTAAAAGTACAATTAATACATGTGTGTAAAGCACGAGTGAGATCGCATGGTCTAAATTGTTCTTAAAAAGTGCTGAAAATAAAATGTTTATTCGTCCAATAATAAAATTACAAGAAGTAAGTCATAAAATTATTCAAAATTATATTTATGAAATAAATATTAAATAACAAATTTCAATAGTGTCCAACATTGAAAAGTGCAAAGCAAACAAGGCACGGATTTTAGAGAGGACAGCTACTATTCTGAAGGGGGTCAATTTGAGGAACCTTAAGACTCTCTATAAGCAAGCTAACGAGGAAATTCAGACCAAGTTTCCCACGTTTCCAATCTACAAAAAATTTATAAAAAAATTAGCGGCCAAGCCAGTAAAGCAGATTGCTGCTTTAAAAAAAGAAAGAAGCAGATATTTGAGCTTCAGAAATATTTTAAAAATTATTTACCGAAACCCTGCTACCCTAAATCTTTTAACCTATTGTATCCTCTTGACCCGTACAGAGAAGCCTGAACCTTACATCCCCTTACCTTTACCCCTCTTATCACCATTCCCTAAAAATCCACTCCCTTCACCTAAAATCCTATTTGCCAAAACTATTAAATCTAAGCATTGCAAAAATCCATAACCTGTTTTACCCTCTACCCCTACAAAAACTTCGCGTCCTTTTACTCCTCAATTACAAACTCCAGAATCTATTCGCCTCACTCCAGTTTATTCCCCTCGTAGTCCTGAAATTTCTCCACCAATTTTCCTCAAAACTCCTTTTACACCTAAGACTGAGGTTCTTAAAAGTGGAAAATGTGTCAAGCGAAAATTAAACTTTGACGACTATATCCTTGATATTTGTAACAACATTGTATTTGAATAGAAAAAAAAGAAATGAAGAGGTTAAGCCAAAAAAAGATTTTTATGCAAATTAATGGACACTTATCGCAATTTTTTATTGCTATTTATGTGCCATTTATGAGCCACATATATGACATATATGTGACATATATGACGGTCGGATTTGAAAAATTACATTTATGGTGCCATAAATGGGCCCATTTATGTGACATATATTTTACATCAATTTTTACAAATTTAATTCTGACACAAATGGAAGTGAATTGAAAAATTGTAAATTGTTTTTTATTCTATATTTAACTATATTGAAGTTAGAATTTTCCAATCTTGTTTGATAAAACCCAGGTCACATTTAAATTAATCATACAAAAGCAGCAAAATTCAAAAACACCACTATGAAATCAATATTTTACAATTACAATTATCATTGGATCGGCGAAAGTTACATTTACAATCGTTTCTGTCTACACTGAGCGAGAGACGGTTTTATTAGCATATATTTTGGTAAATTTACGTTTTCTGAACGACGTTGATGGCAATCGTAAAAAAGCCAAGAAGGTACAAAAATTCCCACGGGAGTCCGCTCGACCAAAGATTTGTGAAAAAAAGTTTGCATCCAACGTGCGTCAAAGAATAAACGCTTTGTGAGTTCTCACCAAAAAATTATGCATGTCTTCGTACTTGCAACAGAGTGATGACAAACAGAAAATTCACATTTCCATTACATGTCAGTTCCTTTTTTTTATAAATCTTTTTTGAAAATTGAAATTAAACTTAGTTTTTTAATTAATACTTTACAATCAAATCATTTTTTTTAAATTTGTTTACTAACTCTATTAAATATTTAATAATAATATTTAATTTAAAACGTTATCAATAAAAAATGAAAACAACCTAAATATAGGTAACTATGTAAAGATTCAAATGTAATAAAATAAATAAAAATTAAAACAAAAAATTTTTTTAATAAAATATATTCAAAAATGAGTTTCACAATTTGTGAATATCTCATCGAGAGCCATGATTCGTGTACTTCTCGTAAGCAAAACTATGGAAAATATTTACCCGAAAAAATTATTTAAACTTTAAAAATTAATAATAATATTATGTGTACAATATCTACTCTTCCGTTAAAAGACTAGCTTTGTCCGCGAGTGCATTGATTGTAACAAAATGAAAATGTCAAAAAATGAAAAAAACCTAAACATAGATAGTTATTTTTTTATTTTTTATTGATAACGTTCTAAATAACATAAAATATATATGACAAAAATATCTGTTATCACATTTTTTACAATAGTTTTGATACTATATAAGAACGACAAAGTTGGAAGATTTCTTTACTTGAAAATTGATGAGCCATAAGTAAGTCCTTGTGAGGTATCTTGATCATGCCATCAACTCACAAGGTAAATCTTGCAGAAATCGGAAATCAAGAATTACGGTTTATAATTTACTTACATAAGCGTCAAAGGAGGTAACCGCGTAACCTTTTTTAACGAATTTTGATTTTTGAATTTTTTGAATTTTGATCTTACGATTACATTTGAAAGTATGAATTTTGAACTATTATTATAAATATAGTCTCAAATTTTAATTTAATAATAATAATTTAAAAATAAAATGTTATAACTATATTAATTAATTAAAAGTAATTGAAATAAAAAATTATTGGTAAATAACTATTATATTTGTGTTATCAGCTATGAAACAGCTATACGCCAAAAAGATTTGACATATTTAATACTTAAATTTACATTTCTCCATGCATTAAATAGAATAACGACTTCCTTAACTAGATGCAGAAGTTGACGATATTTTGTGCTCGCAGCATAAACGAGCCAAATTCCTTCCACAAGAAAATCCGTTTCATTTCCTCTTATAGTGTTCCCCCATTGAACGCTTCCCTTTTTTTTCCTCTCTGGGTTCCTCAAGCGTTCGGGTATATTTGAAACATAAAAAAGTAAGACAACGGTCAACAGAACTTAAGTCACAGAGCGTATAGTCGGATCTATTTGAATTCCTTATGATGTCATTAGTGCGGTGCAGATAAGATAGGATGCCACGCGAGAAACGAATAGATTGTCGTACCTTATCTTAGACAGGCATAACTCTTGCGAAGAGCCCTCTCGCCACGAATGATTTCAGGTACTGCTTCCATTGTCCTAAATACTCCAACTTTAAAGCGGTACGTACATTAAAGCACAATGAAACTTTTGTCCAAAGTTAATCATCATTTTGAAAACGAATTGAGCTGTTGTTCAATTATCGTTTCTTTAATGAGGATTAGATTTAACGTGTTCTGGATAAAGCAACATAATGCAACGTGATGGTAAAATAAATTTTAATCGACACATAGAAAGTTTAAATGAAATATTTCAAATCATCAACAGTCAAACTTATCTATAACACTTTTATCTTTACTGACAGAACGTAAATAATATAAAACTAGTGATCAAAATAAAATTTAAATTGAGTTAAAAATTTAATTTTCATTATTTTACTGTCTTTCATTGAAAAACTATAAATAATTCTACCCTTTTAATTGATAATGTTTTTAGAAAGATTGATTGCACATATCAAATATTGATAAGTATTGATTCTGTATGTTGCAGTTTCACATGATAAAGATAAATAAAATCTTTGGCTAAGATCAACAATTCGATGATAAGATATGCGGGATACAACACAAATGCATCAAACTATGTGATCAATAACCTGATTCATACAGATGAAAATTGTGATTTATAACAAAAGACAAACAAAGCATAAAATTGTACAATGAAAATGTGTAATTAAAATGTCAGTGCATTACAAAAACAAGTGCCTTCTTTTAAGTCACTTTTACTATTTAAGGCATTAAAAGTGACTCAAAATGGTTGTTTTGAGATATTTTTACTGCCTTAAATACAAGTGTCTTCAAATAAGGCACTTGTTTTTGTAGTGTGAACTTTATATTTACATCATTTACAAGTTTATTAAAAAATACTCCGTTTTGCATAACACTTGGAATGAAAAAATATGATAAGATAAAAATAATTTTACGATCAGCTTATTGATTTCAACACCACTTTTTTAAGTTACAATTTTTGCTTGTTTTTGTTTAACACCGATACGCATCTGGGCGTTATTGATTGTTGTTCAATTACTTTTCTAATTGAATTTATTCACCACCATCAAAATTTTAACGAGAAGATGTTTACTATAAGACGCGGGATGTTGCACGAAATATAGTAATTAAAATAACGAGTATTTCGATTAATTCAATACCGAAACTTTCGTGAGATATTGGCGATGCATCAGCAAGATTTTTGCAAACAGGTTGAAATTCAACGTTCATTCTCTGTCAAACATTTCAAGTAAAAAAGACTTTTTTATTTTGTGATATCACATTTTGTTAAAGTTAATAACTTTTACTGAACATTTCAGGACAAAGAAAATTTTGTTTGAAATGAAATCTGAAATTAATATCTGTTTCGAATGTCTTAACCAGTTCCTGTTTCGGTGCCACAATTGATCACGGTTTGACATCTCTACACGCACAACTCCATTACCCTGACAACGACGCGCTCAAACAGAAATTGAAATCCGATTTCAATAGGATTCTAATCAGTGCGCCTAATTTTCCCCATCAGATCATAATGACGCTTATCTTAGGTTTGGATAAGTCCAAAACCACAACTCACTTTGATCCCACTCCGGAATAAGACGCTTAACGTTCTTTGTCTGGTTCTTACATTATTGTCATTTGCCACAAGATACTTGCCTTTTGATATCCATTAACAAAAGTGAATTTTAAACTTAATCAAATTTAATTTTAAACTACTTTTACTGTTGCCAGTTAATACAAATAACAGCTGCATCAATCATTTATTTACTACAAAATATAAATTTTTAACTGCGTAAAATAACTTAACAGAATTATCATTAACAAGTATTACATATAGTTGTCAACAATTTTTCAAATTTTATTAGCTGATTTTGTAAGAAAACATATTTTATTTCAAGAGGATATTTTTAGCAAATATTGTCAAAGTCACAAATATCCATTTTTTGTTATTAAGAGAAAACTCTATTTCATATCTGTTTGTTTTTCAATACACTAAGCAAACTGATTTGAAATTATTGTACAAAAAATAGAGCAACTGGAAAAGCAAGCGGGTATTATTATTCAAATGAATAAATTCGCAGCTAATCGCTCGGTTCGAACAAATATAAACACAAACGAATAAAGCCGGAGGTTTGCCAGCAGCATCCGAGGGCAAACCTCGTGGAATTTGTTTGAAGACGAAGCAATATCCGTAAAAGCACTACTCCAGTTGGCATTGTCCCGAATGATATCGCGATGATATTAGTTTTGGCCGGAACCGGCGCGACTCTCGGTTGGATCCTTATGTGGGATTGAACGGCAAAAGTATACGCGCAAGGCAGTTTGTCTTGCTTTTCTTATTCGTTTCGCGAGTTCATTGCAAGAACATATCTGACGATAATATATATTTCGCTTTATCTTATACCGATGCGCGCAGTTTACGTCGCGACATAAAGGAGGTGTAATGAGAACAATACATTACCTCCGACACGTAACTGTGCCGTTATATTATTTATCATTTCGTACAGCTATTTCTGCTTCTTCGGGCACTCGCTTTCCGCAAATGAAAGCGTCAGACACACGCAATCGAGTGCCTCTGACGCGACGACGTTGAGCTTGAATTAAAGTTGGAGAGAAAGAAAAAAACATTTACCCAACAGAATTGTCGTTAAATAATGTATAGCCCTGATATCATTGTAAATTAAGTGCAATACGCTTTCTGAATTGTTTATACACCAAATTTACATTTGAACGGTTGCATTTACATCTTTTAGATCTAACATGACAAGTTTTTAGTACATTTTTTATTGAAATTGAATTTAACAATATTAAAACTTAATTATTTTTAATTTCTGTAATTGGAATAGAATAAGGTTACACAGTTGGTTATTATATTTGATAACAAATTTTTCAAATAATTTATGACGCAGTGGTATATATATTTTTGTAACAAATATGCTGGTAATCGAATGAAGTAGTTTTCATTTTATCCAAAAATAAGTGCATTGTGGTCTTCTTGTGGCGATGTTTTTTCTCCGTAACAAACTAGTAAAATGAAATTAAAAGGTCTTGCACTTCGTTCAATATTAATGCTATTTTAAATTGCCACATTTACTTGGCATAGTTTCTATTTTTATATACAGAACAATACATGTACATTTTCTTTCGTGTAAATTTATTCTTTTTTTTTCATGGAACTGCTTGTTAATAAAGAAAATCGTAATAATTGCTATTTTAGAAATATTTGAAAAATAAAATAAAATTAAATTGAAATCGACTTCCATTTTAAATTTCTGCCATTTAAAAAAATTATCTTAAAACGTAATTGTTTCACTTAAAACCATGCTTACACATTTTTTGAGTTAAAAATAATTCGAATGCTATTCATAGAAATATCTTGAAGTATCGATTTTCTCTGTACTGAACGAAAAAAAATCAGATGAAAAGAGAAAGAAAGAAAGAAACACATGTTTTTATTTTGAAAAAACTATAACTAAACAGAAAAATAATTTATTTCTTCTCGCAAAGAATACCATATTTTTTATTATAAAAAGTATTATAAAAAAGCAACTGAAGATACTGTCTTTTCTGCTTTTTTGAAACTGATTTTCTTTATTTGATATAAAAATTTAATAAACCGTCAACAGCAGTAAGAAAAAATGAAATTATTTTGTTTACAACTTTGTATGTTAATAAGACGTTACTTATATGTTTTTATAGTAATTATTTATATATTTATAGAAAATCTAATATATAACTTTTATTTAAAACAAAAATAATCAGAACGAAGTAACATCAGGGAAGCCAACAAAATCTGGAACAATTTTTTTAAATTAATTTTCATAATCTTGTTTCATTTAATGAAATGTTTTATAATAATTATTGATTAACTGTTGGTTTTTTTAATTAAAAAAATACCAACCTTATTCACTTCTAAATGAAATTCTATTAATTGGAGCTGAGAAAATCCACGATGCGGATTGCTTTGTGACACGTTTCTTGCGGCAATGTGGGTTGCTGAAGAATGTTACGTGGAAGAAAAAGATTGTGAATATTACCATTATACTACACAAATTTAAAAACATCTCGCATGTTTGACATGAAAAGAAGATGTTTTATGTAATGTCATTTTTTCAAATATCATGTTACTTTTTGATATTCACACAAAAGTAACAACGAAGAAATTTTTCTAAATATAAAATTTGAAGAACTTTATTATACAAACACAAATAATTAATTAAAAAAATAAATGCAAACTTGTGCTTTTTCAATAATCTATTACATGATTAAAACATTACAAACAAAACAAGTATAAAATTGTAAATAACTTTTTTGCCTGAATTAAATATCCAAAACGCAATATAATTTTTGCGACGTTGCATCGGTTTTTTATGCCGACGAGCCTATTTTCGTTTTCTCATCAATTTTGTGTGGCATGCAAATCCGCATTCGACGCTTCCTGAACAAGACCCTTCGAACGGATCGTACAGCAATCGATGTACCATGCTTTTTTTCCCCGAACACGCTTCTTCTTCGTTTCAATCATCCTTTCATTCCCGTCTCTTTTCTCTACCTCGTACATTTTTTTTTATTTTCTGCACTGCCCTTTCGGCGGTAAGATCGTGTGTGTATTTATGTATAGCTATATAAACAGCTTTCTCTTCTTTCGGGTGCTGTTTCTCTTCCACTTCCGGCGCTTCTTCTTGCTCGCTGAGTTTCTTCGTCGGATGACAGTTACAAACGACGGGTTATCTGTAAGGATTGTCCGTCGAGAGGGTGAAAATAGCGAGTACCATTCGTCTCATTCGAGTTGCCGTACAGTGATGAACTCCTTGTCAATAGAAACGCTATCATTTGAGTGGTACTTTTTGTTGGCCAATAATTTGCGAATGAGCGAAGATTTAACAACTTTGAGCTTTTTAGTTTCCTGTATTTTAAGTTAAAATCTCAAATTCATTAACCATATGAATTTATTTTATAATCTGCTTATATCGTGCGATCAATAATAGAAAAGGTAATAAAATCCCTTTAAACAAGAAACTTTCAACAACTCTGAAAAATTCTTACTATTACTATTATTTTCTGAAATTGCTTTAAAAAACTCGATTTGTAGACATTCAAATTATTTTTCAACTTCAAAGATTTGTACAAAATTTGAGGTTAAAATTGTATTTTTTAAAAAATGTAATTAAACATTTATCTAAAAATCTCTGCATATCTCAAACTGTAAGATGTCTTAAAAATATGTAAAATTGGATTTTTTAGGTTAGTTTTAAAACAGTTTTAAGTATTATTTGTCAAAGTTGTTCAGAGATTTTCCGGGTTTCTTTTCAGCAGAGTACATAAAAATTAACAACATTGGCAGAGTCAAAATTAGATAAACCGTTGTGAACAGCTTTATTCAATTGCATTTAATAGTGCTGCAAACTATTATTTTTGGATCTGTTTAGAGTTTGCCAGAAATGTTTTTTTTGTTTCATGTTTGATAAAAAAATGCTTTATTACCTTGTAAACATTGTCTAAAGTAATTCTGTTAATCTCAACAAATAAAAATAGCTCTTCAAAATAATATTTATGTTACTTTGTAAAATGAAACAAAAGATCTAATTGTTACGAGAATTTATATAATATACTATTTCATTATTCATTTCATAAAGTTGTACACATTTTAATAATACAATGCTTATGAGTCCACAATATAACATCATTGTGTTTTATTATGAAAATAAACAAAGAACTGAAAATAAATCTAAAAATAAGAGTTGCTCGAAAAAGCGTGACAAAATAGTTTAGCCGAAAGTGTAACTGGCTTTGAGTGTATAAAACGCGAGCAATGCCGAATGCGCAGAGCGATTTTTTTCAGGTAATAAAATTTCGTTCTACGTGCTATGCAACTACCACAAATTCGCCTCTTTCGGCATGTCGGAGTAAATATAAGCGTGACGCGAATCTTGGCAGCAGTCGCAGGCATTCTTCACCCACACTCTCCGTCCATTACAGATCTTGAACAGGTGCATGAATCACTGTACCGTCACCCTCGTAACTAGTCTCCAGCAACACTAATGAGCAAATATATAGATATTTATTATTATTTTCGTGGAAGTGAATACAGTCAAAAGCAAAGCATGCTTTTGTCTGCCAACGTGTTGTTCTATTATATTTTTGGGATACGAATGATTACATTTTACTTAGAAAACAAATTTACTTGTTACAAGTAGCATTTTTTATTTTTGTATAAGATTTAAGAAATATTTTCCTTACACGTGCGGTAAAAGTAATTACTTTTCCCACTCTCGTAAGGAAAAGACATTTCCTCAACTACTGGACGCAGCAAAGGCTTTCTCAGTCGTAAGCGTGTACAGATACTCACTTCGTTTGTGCTGTCCTTCTCACTCAGTGGGAAAAGCCTCTGCTGTATCCACTAGTCAAGTAAAATACCATTATTTGACACGTATGTGCGGACATGTATGATGCATGTGTGTACTTCACACTTATGTTATATGTATCTCGAACACATGTAACTTGTGTTTTAATACATACATTTAATTTGTACACATTTAAAAAGTTAAAATGGGAAAAAGATTTATTGAGTTTTTCTGATTATTAGTTTTTATTGAAACAAAACTTAATAAATGTCTTGTAAGTTTTAAGAAAAATATGTATTAAACTTTTTTGCAGCGGATTTTTGTAAGATTTCTTATACTTGAAACGACATGAGTGTGTAGGATGAAATTCAATATATATTTATAATGTTAGACGCACATCAAATTATACTTTTACAGTTGCATGAATCTGTCACGTGAAAACTCAATCACAACGCGCCCTTACAAAGTGATCAAGATAAAACCCTGATCAAATTTTATCTGATTTGATTGAAATTTCCGATAATGTCTTCTCAAGCTGTTGTAATCAAATTTGATTTTATCATCATCCTTGATAATCATCATCAGCAATGCTCAAAAGTTTTAATTTGCCGAACTACTTCAAACTGTAATCATTTTTCAGTTTTGCAGAAAGTAAACATTTTTTCCATTAAACTGTGATGTTATTTTGCAATTTTTCGTACATTTTTTTTCAATTTGTTGAAGAAAAATTTTTTTCTATGAATTAAAGCTCACTTATTTTAAAGTTATTGAATATAGTTTACAAAAAGATACATGCAAGTCAGTCTAAGATTGATAGTTATTTTAATTTTTGAATAAATAAACGTAATATTTTATTGAAGAATTTAATCAATAGTTTAGAAAACGTGCAAATTGAAAATTTTTTCGTTTGTCGTTGAAAACAATAAAAAAAATCATTACAGATTTTTTATCTACACTCTTTATACAATCAAAATTTAACGTAAGTAAATCCAAGTTATTTTGAATGCCGGAAACTTGCACAGTGCAAGTCTTCTTGACGTCGATTATAATTAATATTTTGACACGACTTAACTTTTCAAGCGTTCACAGCCTTATCCGGCTTAATATATATTGCACGCGCGAGCCGCGATAATTATTATAATGGAGAGTTGGGCGCGAGTAGCAGGTGGCGCCGATACGCTTCTGGCAAATGAGTTTCTCGCGCTCGATTTGTCAGTGGCGCACGCTTCGTCGCTACAATCGGTCATTAGGAATCATGCGGTGGTACAGAAAAGAGAGCCTCTAAAGAAGAAAATTCCTTGTGCTTCATTTCAGAGTCACCGGTTCGTTAGCTAAGAGACGCACCACTTCCTGTTCCGCTTTCTGTTTCTATTCTGAACAAAGAAATTTGCACCACTGTGTCAATGCTGATTGAATTTTAATCAAATTTCGTTTTCCTTTGCCAATACACTCGGCAAACTTGAAAATAGATCAGCCTTCTTTTAATATCAAAATAATCAAACAACTAGCTGACTGATTTAAAAAAAAAAAAAAAAAAAACTTATTTTCATTTGAAGTTCAATTTTTCTCGAAATATTAATTGGGTAAAAACAAAATAATTGGAAAGCTTAATTATGTACTTTGTTGTTGGATAAATTATATTTTGCACACCGATAATTGGTTATTCGATAACACAATTTTGTTCAGTAAATTTATATTTTTAACAAAGAACAACGTTTCTATTTGTGAAAGTGATTAAAAATCAATTTCAAAATATATTTTTCATTCAGTGTGTTTCAATGATTAAAAATTCCGAAAGGGAGAGCAATATATACTACTGTATATATATAAATATTACTCTTTTAATATTAAAAAACTCCATCAACAAATCAATTTTTACCAAAGCTAAAATAAATGTTTAAATAATTAATAATACAACTTAAAGTGTATCCATCTATTTTTGCCAACTATCAGTGTAATAATATTTTCACCATTAGGGGCAGTTCGGAAAAGTCAGTTTTCGAAGGGAGACGAGTTTCATCAATCGCGGATATCGCATCATCTCCATCTGGCCATAAAATCTGCCGTTGCTCGTTAGCCACGCTCGTTACGTTTCAGGCCTTAATACACCCCTCGTGTACAGTAACGTGTACCTACACAACCTCACAAAATACAATGCACATACACGTGTTATACGTATATGTGCGTCGCAACGCTACCCCTAATTATTTCAGGCCAAACTTAATGAGCAAGACGTCTACGGTTACGTTGGAAGCCATGCAGTCATCTTTAAGTGGTAAACGTGATCTTCAACGGTGACAACCGAACACAAATTCTTATTATAATTTTGAATATAAAACCTCTTTAAATTTGCCCCAGGCTCCTGTTACGTAGTGAAGCTGAATAGATCTTAAGGGTTGTTATATTGGGTCGTTTTATAATACGAGAGAGTAATAATGTTCAAAAATTTTAAAGTATTTTAACATAACCTAATTTAATTTTGATTAAATTATGTTTAAAATCAAATTTTTTTCCTTAAAATAATAACAATAAAAGCAATAAGGTAGACATTATAGGATAAATTTAAAAAAAAGTTGCAAAATAATATTTTAAATAATCTTCAACTTCAAAACATGTTGGTATCCATTAAAGTTGTTTTACATTTCGTTAAATATTAAAATTGGATTATAATCCGCCACTTTACATCGGGAAAATATAAATAGTTAAGCTTCATTATCTATATAAGGTAGTAGCACGAGTTTCCGTGAGTAGCACCACAAACCGTGAGTTAAAAGGTAATGTCGTACTTTCACAAGAAAAATGTTAATCTTTATTATTTTATAATTATCATATTGTGAGACTATAAAAAAAAGTATCAAGAATGATTCGATAATATTTCAATTATTTACAACTAATCAGTAAATTTAATATCTGAAAATATTTACTAAAAAAAATAAGTGCTTCAGTTACCGTGATCATTGTATTTTAAATGGCGCTGCCATTTTTTGGTGATTCTGAACCACATTTACATACAATGAAATTATTTGTCATTCGAAAATTATTTTTGAATTAGGCATTTTATAACATGTTTAGTAATAAATAAAGTCGGGTTTATTCTACAAATGTTCTTATTTTCTGTTCTAGTTTTTTTATTATTATTATTATTATTTTTTTTTTTATATAGTCACTTTAAATTTCGAAAATCACGGTAACTGGACTCATCAACCAGTACCACTACCTTAGTTTGGAATAAATATCCGGTTCTCTGCAAGTGTACATTTTTAATCTAAAAGTTAATTATGAATATTTGTCCGAAAATTGAATTTTCGATGCCTTGCAGATTAATTAATTAATATTTAAAAACATTAAGTAAATTTACATAACAACGTAAATTACTGCTTGTGTTGTAATCAAATTTTATGCATATTTAGTTAATGAAAATAATGGTTTGTTTAATATCAAAATGTTTACATGGTTTAAGTAATCATATACACAATAAGTAATTATTAAATATATTAAATAACAAAAAAACATACCAATGTAGTTTTACTTATTAACTTTAAATTACATTTTTTCCGTAGATATTTTTTAATAATATACTTTTGATATTTGTGAGATTGTTTGTCAAACAAAATTATTTATTAATAACTCAGTGGTAATGATTTTGTTGAGTATTGGTTATCTAAATTAAATTATTAATGTAAATGTCTTTTTTTCATTTATTTTAACTGAGTTTATTGAAAAAAAATTCTGAAATGTCAAATTACCTGCATGTGATTTAATAACTTTGACAAATTATCAATAAACAGCCCATTTATTTGAATTTTCTTTTATCATCAAGTACTTTTTAAAAATTATTCAACTTCTTTATAAACCATTTAACATTTTTTCAATAAAAAGTGCTCTACTAAATACCCATATAAAATCCATATTGTATTATATGTGCTATTTTTTGATTTTTATCTTATTTGGTTTTGTTTTATTATATTACACATAATGCACGATGATACTTTACTTATACTTAGTATGACCGATGAGATGAAAAATATATGATGGATTGAATTAATCCTCGATGATGCGCGGCGAAACGCGAACCCCTGCACACAAGCAACCCTTCGCACAAGCAAGAGGCATTAAAAACACCGGACGATACTCCGCACAAATAAAGCATATGTACCCGCAACGAAGTTTGTTAGCCGTTCAGCTTGGGCTTTATAAAACCCAAAATGAATTCCCTTTCCCAAATCGGTTTCTTTTAGCTTTATCAAACGGTGATTCGAGTACCTTATTCACTGCTTTTTTTTTTGCAATTTATTAATGTTGAAGAAAATTGGTGCTTTGTGATACCGCATGAATGTTACTAATTGGAATTGCGATCAGTGTGACTGATTCAAATATCAACGCGCGAATGAACAAAATGATAATAATAATTAATCGCAAAAATATCTCATTACGCGCCGATTTACAAAAAAGTATTTCATTTGATTAAATGAAATAATTATAATAATTTAAAAAAATGAATTGCTCATTTAGATTTAATCCATTATTATTTTGTTTTTTTTATTTATTTTTCTTTTATTGTCCATCGATAACATGATAAAAACAAGAATTGCCATTGAAGTAACAAAATAATGGAAAACTTGCACGAGATTATATACAATACAATTTTAAATTTCATTTTACATTCATGCACTGAAATAATTTATTCGAAAGCTAGTCATTTTACTGAAAATACTATTATAACTGATTTTACGAGCTTTCAATATATACAAATTCCATAAATATGTAATCTTCTTAAAAATATCATTACTGCATATATCAACGCACGCGGATTATTTGCTGAGTTCAAATTGCTGTAAACAAAACTTCATTATTTGTTGGTTGCCCTTCGACGCGGCCAAAAATGAAATTCTGGGCTGAAAAAAAATATGTTGAGAATCGATAAATTCTCTAAAAAAGTACGGGAGCAGAAATATGTATTCTTTGCGCTGAATACGTGCAGGGCAAAAGGAAAAAGTTTCGTAATTCCGTGAAATACATGTATCTTTGTCTTTCTGCGACTGTTTGAACAAAATAAAAGCCCGAGCGCAGGAGTGAAATATCTATAGGACAAAAGTGGTATCTAATGAAAAGTGTTCAGGCAGCTCGCGTTGACGATTCACGGGATAGCTATTCTCTTTGAATGGAGCTTTCCACCGGAACTCTGCCATGTTTCCTCTGACCTTTGTTTCCACATATCTGATAAGTGAGGGGGAAAACCGAGTGAATGGTGAGACAAACGGAAAAGGACGAAAGGAGCTCCTAAAAAAGGAGACTACGACCCGGTAATTAACGGTCGCGGTGTACTCTAAGTTCACGTTCCTTTTCACCACCGATTCTCAATCGTGTCACTAATCACTCACATTTTCCGAAATATCCGACTCACTGCAGCCGAGACGAATTCACAATTGAGGGAAAAAAAAATATCGCAACTTTTAATGCTGAATACGATGGTTTCTTTTCCCGAAATCGCAATTTTTAGTTGAAAAATTAAATTCTTCTATTATTTTTTGTTAAAAAAAATAATAATTGACTTGCTGTAGTTATATTCTATTACTAGAGTTTTTTTGTTAAAAAAATCATTTATTTCATTTGACTTTAAAGTAATATAAATTGTATAACTTTTTATAAATTAATACTAATTTGTTATAAAATCTTGGGGAAATCATTATTTTTAATATAATGATTTAATACGTTTCTAATTATATAATTTTCTAATGATAAATAAAAGTGATTTTTTAAAAATGTTTCGTGCAACATTTTATAGAGTACAGAAATGCCGGTGTTCTACAAGTGTGAACAACAAATCCAAGCTTGGCCCATATTGGCTTCCAGTCTTGGAGCAATGTGCTAATAAAACACCGACCTGGATTGGCCCGAGACTGTTTGCCAATATTGTCAGCAGATTCTATTCCAATATCGTTCTAACATCAGAAACCAATGTTCATCCAATGTTGGATTTCAATGTCGGTTTAATATTGAATTCCAATTTTGGTCCAACGTTGGATTCCGATGTCGGTCCAATATTGGTAGCCTAGAAATAAAAGAAATATATCGATTTTAATTTATTTTAAACAATGTGGGAAATATGTTTAAACTTTTTTTTGTAGTTCGCAAAAGCAAGTCTTATAGAATTAATTTGAAAATAAAAAAGAAATTATGCCGGAGAATCGAACTTCTTATCCTCCTTCTGCTGCCTGCTGCTGAATCTCCATCAATGATGCACCTTGATCACTAGACCATGAACGTGTCAATGACAGGGTGATTAGAAATGTACGGAATAAATGAGTGTTATCTGTCTGGAATCCAATATTAGACCGACATTGGAATCCATCATTGGATTTGCAGTGGTTACAAATATTACGTCGAAACCTGAAATCAGATCGGGTACAGATATTGCACCGATGTTGGGAACTAATATTGGACGAACATTGGTTTTTCATTAGCACATTGCTCCAAGATTGGAATCCAACGTTGATCGAGTATTGGTCGAGCCAATGTTGGATCGACATTGGTCTGATGATATTTCTCTGTATGGGGATTTTTGAAGATAATTTAACTGAAAATTTATTTGATATAATAGTTTAATTATAAATTGAAAATTGAAAAATTATGATGTAAAACATGTAATTATTTGATGAAAAATATGATTTATGAATAATAGAGAATGTACGTCGACGATTTTAATTAATGGATTGTTCTAAGAACGAAATGTCAAACTTGCTGAAAATGTGAGGAAAAAAAATTCGTCCATTATTCATCAAGTTTTTAAATTTTTTTGCCCAACGCGCTTCCTTCCTCATTAACAAAGTATTCACGAGATTTACTCTAGCCTGACGTAAAACATTCAAAACACGGGTCAGTTTTGTTTGACTTCACGGCCCGCTTCTTTTAATTATTTTAGTTCATGTTCTGGAAAATGTACGCTGTTGGCATTTTATATTAAATTTTATTAAAATCGTGTCAAACTATGCATCTCTACAATTAGTCGACAATAGCTTTTTAGATTGTGGATTGAGGTGAATACAGTATATTAAATTGATACCAAACATGCTAACTTTATGACGATGATGAACATTTTATAATTTTATTTTTTCACTGTCATAATATTACATTTTAAACATTTGCTGGATACTTAATATGAGGAAAAATATTTTTTAGCACTTCATTATGCGAGAAATAGAAAAAAAAATATAAATATTGCAGAAGTTTGCTTAGCTTGTAAAAATTATTATGAAAAATAATTTAAAGTTGATTATTCAAAAATCATTCTTCTGTAATTAAATCGTATTATTATTTCGAATAATTTATTTCGTCATTACAAAATTGAATAACATTTTCTTTTACAAAAACTTGATGATGCTAAAATAATTGTTAATATTGTCTGTTGGTAATGAACAAAAACAAAATTGAAATATTTAATCAGCTACTTTAATTTGTTCATTCAGTACGTGCTAATAATCGTTTTTATACATTTATTATTCAACTTATTAATTGACTAAATGAAACAATTTATTTCAACAATTATTCGATTGAATATAAATTAAACTTGATGCTTTTTTTAAATTAGTAATTTAATTCTTAAATATATTTTCATACACTTCTTTTCACTTTATTTATGTATATTTTTAATGTTTAATTTTTAAAAACCATAGTTCTTGAACATAATTATTTAAACAAATTTTGCAAGCGCAATATCAATCTTGCACGATCAACATCGCAGCCAAAATTGCCACTCGAGTTTCTCGCTTCATTCAAGGCCCTCCTTAATTAAACCTCGTGTTTTAAAAATTGCCTTTCCCTGTCCAGCCTTCATTAACAGATAATTACGCTCAGCCAGAGTCGCGGTATACTTTTACGTTATTAATTTTTAACTTGAGCAATGTAAAACTGGTCAGACGAAAAATTATAACACTGTTATTAGAATCTCGTTTACGCCATAACAACAGCCGGGTTTATCTTACCAAGCTGGTCCACTATCTCGATGAAAAGTCAGAAGTGAGAGAGAGAGAGAGAGAGAGAGAGGGGTGAGAAAAAAATTAATTTTCCAAGCCCCGGCGTTTCCTTCCTAGACAGTAAAATTCAGTGATGTAGTGCGTGTAACCGGAGTACGTCCATAAAAGCTCCTATAACCTTACCCTGCTGAACTTTGCGCGCAAGCAGCGTATGCGAATATACTTATGTATATTCCCCCATATGCAACAGCTGCCCACACATACTCTGTTACAAACACAAGCTTATCTTTCGGTCTCAGGTTGCTCTGCGGTAAAAAAGAAAAAAGAAAACACTACCGAGAGAGATCGATGTTGAGCGGAAAATGTAAGAAAAATATTTATACGTAAGTAACGGCATAAAACAGAGTGATGAATTTGACGCGCGTATAAGTCAAATGGATTACGCGAACACCGTCACTTTTTTTCGTGGGAAATAAAGGTGTGTGTGTGTGTGTATGTGTGTCAACAAATGCCGTGATCGATCGCAATTTTTCAGAGTGATTCTATCTGAGAAACGTTGTTTATGCGCTGGCCTCTTTCAGGTGGCGTCATTTGCCCGGCGATATTTTTAGTGACTTCACGTAGAGGACGAACGAGTGAAACTTTGCAGACTATTCCCAGGGAGTTTTTCCGAAAAAGTTGGTTCTTATGTGCTACGCTCTTTTTTTTTGCTTTCCCTTCGGCAAAATCGTCTTACAAAATTGAATCCGCGCTTATTTCGACGAAAAAGTCCTAACATTGCAGAAACTAACTGATGGAGAGGAACGCGATGCTTTATGTACGAGGTGTAAAAGTGGCAGGATCTTGGGAGATCGAAAGTAGTTTTGATTTATTGTAATCAATTTTAGATGGAATTTTGTCAAAATGCGCCGCTGCAGTTGCATTATTTTTTCAGCTTGCGGATAAATCCTTGTTTTTCATTTAAAAATTTCAGCAGAACATAAAGAAAGCCAGCTGAATAAGTATTATATAATTATATAATAAAAGGGTTCGTTTGGTGGAGGGTCGTTGCATATAAGAAAAGTCGACCCCTTCTGGCTGCAACGACTGGTACTTAAATCTGCCACTGAATTCGTGCAATTTATTTCGAGACTTTGAAATTAAATTTTCTTTATATTGTACACCACTTGGTATTTGTTCAATTTAACACAATGTGTTTAAGTTGCCTCGACCGATCTAATAAAATATTGATGTACCGTTTATTCAAAAATAAGTAACATTTCTCTAATAATTTGATTTAATTATTTCTTTTTTTTCTGCAAATAACAGAATAAATATTTATTTGCAGAATCAAAAGTAACTTCTTAGAGTTTCCTGAAACAAAATCAGCTATAATGAGCTCTTTCTCTAATTTGGTAAATATACACAGCTATTTTATTTTACCGAGGGCTATCATTACTAGATTAGCGAGTGAGCAAATCGAAAGCAACAATGAAGTTGAAAATCGGGCTGTTGCCATTAACGACAATGAAAAGCTCTGAGATTGAAATGCATTACTCTGATAAGCTGTGTACTCGGTTACGTTGAAGTAACAAACGTATAATGCCCGAGCACGTGCATATTTGCAAAGAAGCTCTCGGAGAAGCATGCTCGGCCGCACGCGACTCGCGATAGAAGGGACACGTGACACAGAAAGCCATTAATAGCGCAGGGGTAGAAAGCAACCCTTCTGCCTGAGATCGATAGTCATCTGACGGGAAAGCGTTAGCAGTTGAGGCTCGCATTGCCTAGGCCAAAACCGATTGCGGACGTTGCACCACTTGACGATAATTTTATGCCTCCATTGCGTGACAGTTCTACTAAATTGCCTGCATTCGAGTTCATCGGTCCGGAACCGAGAAAAAGAGCTCTCATTTCCGAGCCTGATTAACATCGTTTTCTTCTTTGGCTCAGGCAAAAACAGACGAAAGCCCTTTGCCGAATGCAAAGTTTCTTCATCATTATTAAAGCAAAGTTCGCTCCAAGTGGCGACGTGATCGGATATGCTTTCGGCAAAGTTCAATTGTAAAATGTGTTTTTCACAAATTCACCGTGATGATATTAAATTTTGTATTTCTACAAAACTATTCGCTTAAATTAATCCTGCTAAAGATGGTTTAAAAGCAATTAAACAATTTTAATCGTTCTATATTCCTCATTAGTGTCCATTTTTTATGCAGCTCATTTCAAAGAGTAATCTGAATTTGTGAAATGCTTAAAAATCATGATAATTTACTGAGTCACTAATAAAATTGCTTTCATTTGAGTTTGATACATTTTTTGACTGATAAATATTAAAAAAATGTAATTCACACAACATTACTGTTTCAGCTGTCTGCGGTAGAACCACCTTAAGAGACGTTTTCAGGCTTCCAAATGGATTTTTTTTCAACTGTTCAATTACTCGTAGAAGTAGAACTTGCATTGTACAACTTGTTAAATGTATAAAAAGTGGGTCATAAAAGCTGATGAAAAACAATTGGGAGCTGTTGGTGCCTATTCTTCCGTTAACCGTGACGTTTTCTTAAATTCCAACGATCCTGCAGACAGTTAAATTACGAGGTCCATGGAAAAGAAGCAGCTACGATAACCCTTTAACGATCTATTTATTTCGCTTAAACGTTTCGACAACTCGCTTGTTACAAGAAAATTCCAGCTCGACAGGGAAACAAGAATTGCCGTTTTATCGGTTCAGAAACTCCGGATACGAGGGTTGTCTTCTTCCGTTACCGGCAATAATAGTCAAATCCTCTACGCTCGGTCCTTCCTACTTCTTTTGAGTGCAGCCTTTTAATAAAGGTTTCACTGCGATAGCCCTCTATTTTTGTTGCGAAAGTGTGAAATAAAAGATGAAGTGTTTTTTAAGAAACAATCAAGTGTTGTGAAAATAAAAAAAAGGAATTGTTTGTTTTATTTAGAAGTTGCTATTGTATATTTTTTTTTGTTGGAGAAAGAATTTTATCTTTAAACAAAAGTCTGATAAAAATAAATGCATATTAATAGAATGCAAAGTCAAAGTGGAGAAGAAATTAATTCGCTTCGTCGCGCTTACTTTAGCCAACTTTGATCATCGCCTGGAGAAGATTGAACAATAATCGGTCGCGCTTCAATTCGGCAAAACTTTCTCGAATCTCAAGTCCTCGCAAATTGATCTTTTCACGCAGAACGAATCTTTCGTTTGTGGCCTTGAATATCGGACCTTTGTTCTTGTCGCAAATAGTTGAGCTTCTTTTGGCAAACAAGCGAGCGGACAAAATTTCATAAAATGCTTTCCATTTCTGTCAGTATAATAAGCTGTTTAAACAGTGTCGACAAGTTGATGGAATTGTTGCGAATAATACTAGTAGTTGGAACATGAAAAATTATATAATTTTGTGAACTGTACTCAGTGAAAATAAAATTGTTTAACTTTTGTGGTTGGAAAATAAATAGCTTAGAAAGTTTCTCGAAATTATCTGGGAAATTTGATGTTCACTATTATTTGAAATCTGTAGTAATTTGAGAAAATGTTTAACATTCTTTGAATTTGAATAAAATTTGCGTAATAAATTTGGGTAATAATGAGTTTTAGTTGTTTTGTTTTGTTTTTTTTTAAATTTATCAACAAGTTTTCTAATAAATGTACAAAATTGTTGAAAATAAAATAAATAAATTTGGAACAAAGGTGTTGATTTTAAAACAAGTTTGTTCGAGTAGTTTGGTCGTTAGTAAGGAACCAATCGAGCAAACGGAGATAAGTCTTCTGATAATCGAACCGGAGGTTCGATGTAGGTACATTGTCAGGATCAAGTCGACCAACGAGGTGTACATTACCTCTGTAAGCCTAAAGATAACAGGTAACGAGTTGTATGTTACGCTGTACTAACTTTATAAGGTCAATGCTTTGACATTAAATACAATCGTTCATCGAATTAATAAGTGAAAAAAAGTTTGATCAAATATTATTATTTACATAGAGTGCCCGGCAAAAGTTCTGGGTTGCTTGTTTCAAAGTGTTCCAAACACTTTAATGTGACTAAACTTTAAAACACTACAGAAACCGATTTCATTGAATAAATTTTATCTTGATTGAATTTATAATATTCAATAGGATCAAATCTAGGCTAAAAAATTAATTGAGAACAAACATAAATCTTTTCATCTTAATTGTCCGGTTCCAGTCAGAACAAAATTTGCATTTTTCTCTTGAAAAGAACAAAATCAAAATGCGATAACTTTCTCTTAAATTATCGAAATTGCAATAATTTTTTGCCTATTGATAAAAATCTGAATTTTAAGATAATTGAACTGATTTGAATGTATCATTCGAATTCCGACTCCGGACATAGTTTAAACATTATTGTTTGCAAAAATAACTCTAAAATAGGGGTGACTGAGGGAGCGGGAGTTAAGTATAATTTTCTGAAAAATAGAACTGTAAGCTGTTAAATTTTTAAGTAATTATACTAATTTTTTACAAACATAATCACATATAAATATCTTTAATACTTTGAAATAAGTGTCCAAGAACTTTTCTCGGGCACTGAAAAGGTATTGTAAAAAATTGTAAATTTATTTAAAATAAAAAGTTGACACAACAAATCTTCTAAAAAGCTAATTTTAATTTGCAACTTTTTGAAGCGAAATCTTATTAATCCGACTGGAACGATGGAGGAAAAATGTTTTCCCTGCAAGTGCGGAATATTTAATGCAGATACAACGTGCCAATATAAACTTATGGCGAATAAACAGTGAAGATGTTTTAGAACAACCAATATTCATCGGCAACTCTTAACTGAATCGTGCTTTCATGGACGATCGAGTAAAACTTACTGCTAAATATACTTTTTAAAAAAAACTTTCCACTCATTTAACAAAAAATTAAAATTAACCTTAGCTTCTTGCTGGATAGTTTAATCAAACTCTTTTCAGCTTTTCCTTTGGCTTTTAATGAACTTATGTCGTGGCTCGTTTATTTTCAAAGTTTGCCAGCAATTATCGAGTATATATACACGTGAAAAGTGAATTAAAGTTTTTTTTTCTTGAAAATTAGGAAATGTATATTTGGATAGAATAAAAAATTAATCAATCAAATACTTTTTAATGTTTCTTTATTTTTTTATTGACAAATGCTGTTATTTTAATTATTCTGAAATTAAATGGATATATACTTCTCATATTTGAAATGGATATGGTCTTTTTATGTTTGACCACGCAAAATATGTTTATCTTCTATTCGAGTAGGGGAAAATGATTAGTGCGATTATTCACCCATAGTTTCAATACCTAAGAAAACACATTAATTTTATTGCTTATCCAATTGGCTTGGAATAAACCTTATTATTATAGCATTTTAGCATATTTGTTGACAAATTTTGTGTCTGTAAATAGTAATAATGTAAATAAAAATTATTTTATAAAATTAAGGGCCACTCAATATCTCTGAAAAAATGTTAAATTAATTGCAATTTAAAAATGATCATTTTGAATAGTATAAATATTATAATTTTGGAAAACTACTTTTTTACTCATTTGTTAGAAAATTTATGTCAAATAAATTTTCCTTTCATCAAGACTGAATTACTGATTACTCGATTTTTTTCTTCGTGATTTATTTTCGGTTAGAATTTATAGCTCCTTTAAATTTAAGTTGCACTCACTTGAAAATAATGAAAAAGCTTGTAAACAGATTTTATGGTTTATTAAAAGGTCGTATCCTCGAAAGGCTGTTAATAATTCATATGATATATTTACACATTTCTCAATCCAAATTTATCTCTAAAAATTTCTTTCTTTTTTTAGATTTATAAATACGTCAAATTTCAATTAGCAACTAATTGTACAACTGCTAAATAAAACATTCTGGATTAATATAATTTGGGCAGCTTTTTGTTTATAATGTCAAATTTATCGACACGAAGTTCATGTCGAAGGAAATTCAGCCTTGCACGGCATTTCGCAACTATCGATTTTCTATTTGTAATACCAAATGTTATATAATAATCCGGGATTTGATATTTGTTATTGAACTTATATGTTCCATCAATGCTGCAGTAATAACCTAATTAACGCATTGATAAATGTTGCGATACTATTAGGGCAGAATTTTGCAAATGTATTTGTATGTATTAATAGTCATTTTAAATGATGATTTATTATTAGGAAAATGTTAAGTTCACTATTGCTTCCACTTTGAATACATACATCTCTCTTCTCCTCTAAGGTATATATTATTATATATTAATATATAATACTAATGTATATACAATACTAACAAAACTAACACTGTTTGAAATACCATAGTTATACATTTTGTTAGATAAGCAGAATACACATATTCTACTACGTCAAAATTTTAATATTTGGGTTGTGTTATAGTGAAATCGGAGCTGCAAAAATTCGCAACCGGTTTTTATTTTGCTGCGAAAGTGATCGCCTATCACTGCTCAAATGCAAAGCTGCATTTTTCCTATTTCTATAACTTTTAAATGAGATAGATTGAGTGCAGTTAATGTGTAATATATAATATGCACTGTAACCACGGTTGTGGAAAATTACATTACCAGTTTACTTGGGTTGAATGTCCACATTTTAAGGAATTTTACACAAAATATTTAAATTGATCAATTTTAGTACGCTTTTAGTTCGTTTTTAGTACTAATTTATGAAACAATTAACTGATATTTAATCTATTAAATGTTTAATAATTATATAATACTTAGTGTTTCAAAACTGTGATCACAAAGATTGCACTTGATTTTACTTTGATTGTGATTCAATATTTTATTATGGCACATAAATAGGAAGTATAAGAAAACTAACATTTTTTTATGTAATATTACACATAAAATAAAACGATTTATTTGGTAAATGTATTTTTACATTTTATCTGTAACTTTATCCATGCAACATTGATAATCACACATTACTCAGTGTATTTTTACAATATATTGTGTAAGTTTGCATATTTGTGGCTACAGTATTACATAAAACAATATACTAATATTTTGTATATTAATTTATTATAATTATTTATATGGATAATATATTGATATTTATTAAAATAAGAATTAAAAAAAAATCTTTTTAAAATTCCCCTGTACGGGATATAACTGTTCATAATTATGGAGTGTAACTTTATTTGTACAAAGTAGGATTTCACAATAACTCAAATAAATATATTTATATTAACAATTTAAAATAAATAGTTTATTAAATTCAAAGTTTTGAAAACTTGTTGATACACGTCTTGCTTTTTAGCTCATAAATTATTTATCCTGCAAATGAAATAAATAAATAACTTCTCTGTACGTGTATTTGTGTGCAATCACCGTTTTACAAATTGTACTCAAGTAAACGTTGTATGGCAAAAACGTATTTAAAAAAAAGCTAGATAGCGTAGAGAACTTTACAAGACAAATCGAGCTTGTTGAATTGGAATTTCAGTTTACCCGAAAGAGCTAAGATACAGCCGATGCAGTCCGCGAGTCGTATCGATTCGCAAAAGTTTTGTTGCAAAATCCGGAGAGGCAGGATTAAGCTACAGAATTACGCAGAGTACGCGATAAGAAATTTTAATACTTGCTTAAATAGCCGCTGGTTTCGAGCGGTCATCGATCCTTATTGTAAGTCGAACGTCGTACTCTATAGTGAAATAGATAATGAAATTTAACAGAGTTAAATCAAATTAGTATTGAATCTCGAAAATTGAGGTCAGGTGCCTTCGCTTAGCCATCACCAACAAGCACGTTTCCAATATTCGCAAATGATATTTCAGTCGCGGTCCTCTCGACATGTGTTGTTGGCACTAAACTTTACGAGTCTACTAATAAAAGTGCGTGCTTTTTCCCCAGTTATTTCGCAGCTTTTGGTCTTTTTTATGACTTTTCCTATTGCTTATTATTCAATATTTCGTGCAAAAATATGAAATTATTTATTATTAAAGTGTGTCCATGGAGAGAATTTTAAACTATTACGTACTAAATGTCTATTGAATTTAACCATAATGAAGTCACAACAATTACAATTTCTGGAATAAATTATCAGAATTCTAGTAAAATTTACACTAAAAGCCTATTCAAGTTAAGATAATATGAATTCAGGTTATGCCTATTTCCAACCAAAATTTCTAGTTATATATACCTGAATGGGTTTTCAGTGTACTAGAAATTTGAGAAACAATTACTAGAATTCAGATAATTTATTCCAGGAATTGTTACTGTTACGGCTTTATCATCATTCTGTTAAAATTCAATAGAAGTTTAGTAAATAACACTATAAATTTCTCTCCTTGTCTGCAAGTTAACAAAAAACTGAAGTGACAAATTTGTTTATTTAACTGTTTCCGAACCAACACTTAGGATAAAAACCATTTTTTAGAACATCTTTATAATTGTCATACTTTAAATATAATATAAGCAAAATGTCAGATTTTTTCCGCACCCCATACAAAGTTATAAGATGAAGAAAAAATCTGTAACTCTTGTTATCTGTGGTTTAAAGAGATTCTCTTATACAAAATACTTTTTTTCTTATGATTCTCTGGTAATTTAATATCTTTCAACTTATCAGAAACTTTTTTTTTTAAATAACTAACAAAATAAGACTTTTTTAAAAAACATCATTGTGCTCCTTCTACTCATTCAGTTTTTCTTTATGAAATCTTTGTAAAGTTTTCGTTTAAAAAAAGCTAAAAACGAAAGAATTGAAATCTATCTTTAAATTCTTTTTTCAAGAAAATTATTGTTTTAAATGACAATTAAACACTGCAAAAATGGCCAATGTCGAATGCAGAAAAATAATTTGTCAAAATCCTGAAAAAAAATAAATGTAATAAATGAGTGTTAGAAATGATTTTCTTGAAACGTCGTAGACGAATGAATTGGATCGATGCAAAATGAGTATGCGGGCGGGAATGGCGATGGCAGCCGTCCACCCCTGCAATTGAAAAGCCGTCGTGTCGAAAGGTAACTGGCATTGAGTTAGACTTTACGAATTCCATCCACGGCGTGAACCACGCAATGCCGCTCGATTTTCGCGGGGGAGAGGGCGCCGAAAGCGAGATTTCAATGGCAAGCAAATAGCACGAACGTGGCCAATGGGCTTTCCCTTTGATTAAATGTAAATTGTGCGGGCAATGCGATTAGTACTCCCGGCACTTTGCCTCGGCCTTCAATCGTTTTTTGCCCGGGGCCGTCTGCACTTGCAGATATCTGCGTAGTCATCGAAGACGTCCGAGCCGATTGCAAAAAGCACTTCTTGAAACAAGCAAAATTAACTCTTAATGTCTCGGAAAGCAACAAAAAAAGATTTTATTTTGTTTTTTTTGTTTGAATCGTTTGGTTAACCAGTGTGTGTTCCAACTTGAATCCTTTTTCTGTTGGCGAAAAAGGAGTCTGGAAAATAAAAGTGAATAATAGTCCACTATTGCTGATACCGAGTCGTAAAAAATGTCAACGAAGAGAGGAATCAACGAGTGATGGAAATGCACTGCAAGCAACATTATAAAATGAGAATATAACCTGTCCCTCTAGCTGAGATGAAGTCACAAAAAAAATAACTTTATGATACACGTTTTATGAATTATGTTGTAAAAAGTATATTTCCAAATGACAAAAAAAAGTTTTAATTGAATACAAAAATACTGTATACTGTACCTGTGTTTTTATTAACGCTCAATAAAATAGTTTGACGTTTATACATTTTTGGTCTGAAAGTTTCAGGATCATTCAGTGCAATTCATGAAAGGAACTTAAACTTTTATCCCGACGAAATGGTAACAAATTTGCCTGGGCGTTGCATTTGATGGCTCGAATATGGAAATAAAGCGAAAAATAACGGAGGGCCGGTGACGGTGAGCATTTCATAAATAATGACACACAGGGACAGTGTACGTTGAAAGTGGCATTTTAACGGAAACAAAGCCCCAAATAAATGCGCCTTCTGTTCAAGGCAAAAGCATACCCACTTTTGTTATTGCCCGGGAAATTGGAAAGTTTTCGCGCGCCGATAGCGAGGACGTAGATCCTCCGCGAAATAATATTTCGCCGATATTCCGCAGTTCCACGACGGAAACGATAGCAAGAAAAAGTGATTTCGAATTATTTATGAACATGGACGTTAGGAATATTTCAATAAGAATTTTTATGCTTGCGAAATATCGTCGCTAACTAAAATTGTTAAGACTGTTCAATGTATCGACTCGAGTGAAAAATTATTGGAAAAGTGAAAGGTAAATGAGTGGTATCTGCAAATCAGGTGCTCTTGCCAATAGGTCTCGTGATCTAGCGGTTAAGGTGCGTGTCGTCGATGGAGGAGCAGCAGCAGCAAGCAGGAGTTCGATTTGCGACAAGGCAACACTTTATTTTCAGATTAATTCTACATGACTGGACACGTGTGCAGAACAAATCGACAAAGTTAAACAAACAACATTGTTATGATATTTATTTTTTAAACAAATCTTTTAATATTGAAATAAAAAAGCTAAACACGCGCGTTGCACGCATGTAACACTTATTTTTAGCATGCGTGTAACACGCATGTTTTTGTCTCACGGGTAGGCAATAATGACTAGATATTTTCGAAAAACATTATTACAACCCCATATCCAGACGATATTGTCATATTAAATGGGCTGATATTGACCCGATTGTTAATGTCAGTATTACATCGGCATTTCCACATGGGTTAAAAATGTAGACAATTTTATAAAATCATTTGAATGATCTTTTGTTGTACCTTCATTATTTTAGGTTCAGCTGATTATAATTTAATTAATCACAACAATATGAGTGTAGGCGACACTCTCGCTCAATTTTCATATCATAATTTTGATTATCCGGTTATCAATTGGATTTTTGAATCTAATATATATAAATTTGCAATTACCATCAGTAAAAATTACTTTCTGGTTAAATTAAACGGCTAATTATGCGTTCGTTAATAACTCCCAGTTACAACTATAATGCGAAGAGTTAATATACTGTTATTAACGAAGTGCTAACAGATAGAACGAAGGGTGACGCGAACTGGCTGACTAACTGGCTGTGTCACTTCGCGCGTTCAGCGCTTATCTAGTCACGGAGTGTATACGTCATTTCAACTATGAGTGACAGAGCCGATAGTCCGGAAATTAAATATTGCTTTGACAACGATAAGGCATTGTTTGCATCCCCTCTCTCACGACATTACACCACAAAAGGAAGTTCAAAAAAATACGAAACTTTTTTTTTTCTTCATGTCAACAAACTCAGTGTCTTCTTTTCAGAATGTCAAAAAGTAAGTGCAAAATCAGGCGCATTTATTATTTTCAGTCTTAAAGAAGACATATCGGCGTTGAAAGAAAGTTTTGTGCGGTTAAAAGACGGTCAAAAAAAGAGGAGAACTCTGCCTACTTTTTTTTAGCTACACAGTTTCTTTTAAGGGCCGCTGGAACGTATAATCGGATCAGCACCCTAACTGCGCCGGGGAGAAAAAGAGCGCAGTCTTGCCAAGCTGGGAAAAAGTTACGGAAATTGCCGGCTCTTGAGCGTCTTAAATTAATTCGCTCGGACGACGACGTGCCGGCCGCGTTTAGAATTTATCAACTGCGTTTTTACTAATGACGGACTTTTACCTAATTTTTTTTCATGTTCACTTTTTGACAGATTTGGATTTTCAACAACAAAATAACAGTTAGTCGATAAAATTAAATAAACAGAGGGCCGCTTGTTCACTTAAGTTAGCTTGGTACATACAATTAAACTGATGATCGTTATGTTAATATTTAGAGATACCAGGGTTTCAGCTAAATGGCTGCATGTACTAATGGACAAATGAAATTGTATCTGCTAGCAGAGGCTGAGGTAAGGCAAATCCTATTTGGCTAAGGGAAGTGTTACACAGAATATTTGGATGAAAAATTTATGAGCAATAACTTTATTGTAAAGAAAAAAAGTACAAAATAAACTTTGACTAGTTTGACATTTTGTTAGGATCAATTTGAATTTCGGTTCTTTTAATCCTCGTGATACTTACCAACTATTAAAAATCTTCACACATTGCCCTCGGGTCTTTTTCATTAGCTTTTTAAAATATCAACAAATCATGTCCGCGTCGGCATTTTCCTCGAGAAGAATCACTCGTTCCCTTTAAGTAAGTTCTATTTTAAATTCCCTCCGATGAAACTTTTACACACCCTCACTACACATTTCATTTTTGTCTGCTTCATCTCATGTAAATTTAATATAGTTCTTCCCTAATGCGAGTCAACTTTTGTTGTTTGCGTCTGATCAATTTATTATGTCGAAACTTTTTCATCATAAAAGTGTGCAAGCATAAAAATCAAATCAATCGCGGATGGAAAATTGAGCCCGAAAATCAGAGTGATTTGTTGGATCGCACTTAAAAGCTGATTAATATTGTCGGCGATGTGCCCTTTTATTGGCGTTTTTCAAGCTCGCGAGCAATTAATTAATTAAATTTTTGTTGGCCACTAACGGTTTCTTAATGAACCTTAATTAAGAATAACCAGACGACTCTCGTATAAAAAAGATTATGAAAAGATGGAATTTCGTTAGATGAAAGTAAAAGAGAAGAAGAAAAAATTTTTTGCTGGATCATAGATGTAAATGAAACCTGTGCTAGACATCGCTTTAACCAGCCATTCCGGCCCGTTACGGCTCATATTTATACCGAAGAAGCGAGAATATAGTGATAATGCTTTAATGCCTCAAGCTATAAAGAATTAATGGGCACTGGGTTCAAGCAAATACGATCGCTCGGTATGATAAAAAACAAAACATACTTTTTGCTTATTTTTGGAAAATAAAAAAATAACCTGCTTGATGCCGTAATTTGCAAAGAGGAAGGGTTCAAATAGCGTGGACATTTTAAAGCAGAATAAGGTAAAGTATCCAAAATTAAGTAGAGATTCTTTTTAATAAATAGTCCTTTTTTTCTTCTCAATAAATTTGTTAAAGACCCAATGTGTAATTAAATTTAATCATGATTATATTGTCTTGTGTAAGGATGTCCAAAAGATACTTTAAGGGTTTCCTAAGGCTTTGGAGTTGAGATTCGAATTTGAAACATGTTTGAAGTACTAGGGATTCTTACGTCAACTTGAACAAGATATCTCAGAGCACAAAATTTTTTTATTCAAAATTCCCCACAACTTGTAAGTTTGCCAAAGATCAATTTAACCTGATATAATTTCTCCGAAAATACTCAGATGTTTAGAGGAGAACCTTTAATTTATTTATTATTTTGATGATCAAGTTTGTTAAAACCTAATCGACACTGTTATTAATTCATTAGAATATACATAGTTCCACATAATACGTTTTAATGTAACTAATAGCAAGATCAAGTAAGTGCAAATAGAATTTGAACATAAATTAACAGTATCTACTAGCTAATACTTGAGTTGAGATTTTAAACAAATATTGGTTACACCAAACCGAGGAATATTTAGCCGAATCCTCGTTCTGCCAAGAAATTAATTTTATATTACAGCAGATCGCTGTTCAAAGACCGAGATTAGCGTAAGATATTAAACTCGTAATCACACAAAAGTGAAGCACTTCTCAGCTTAATTATAAAGGAACTAAAAAGAAAAAAAACTAGGAAGCAAATCAGCAAGTCTAATAATATCTAAATTTCCACCTGTACGTTCAAAAAGGATCTGCAAATGGAAAAGCGAATGATATTAAAAATAAAATCGGTCTGGTCGAGCGTTAATCTTCTCTGTCTATATAACGCGACGTGATGTAAATCTGTCCGATAAAACAGCGGACGGACCATTAACTAATCCTCGGCAGATAAAATAGCGTCAGACCAAAGGAAGGAAACGAATGGAAATTCGGCGACGGTAAAAGGACTGTCAGGTGCAGCGGGAGGAGCGGGGGGCCATTTTGAAACGTGAAATTGATTGGCGCGGCGCTGTCGACGTCGTCGCCCAACGCTTGATTAGAATGGAGCAACACGGAATCACTCTCTAACTGACTAATGGCACGCCGCAACCTATGTTTACTGTGATCTTGCACTTCGCTGTATGCCATTCTCGATTTGTCATCTGCAATGCCAATGAATCTGCGCTCGAGATAGTTGTCTAGAACCGTGCCCAAATTAGCCGTCGTATTCAATGTCGAGCGACGATCGTCTCTAACTTTGACGTACATTATTTTAACTACAAAATGGAATTGCATGAATTATTTGTTGTTTTACAAGTAGACTTTGGAAGAGGGTCCAGGCGTGTAATCCTGTAAGAGGATTTTACACAATTCAGTGTAATAAAACAAAAAATTGCACATTTCGAGGTTCATTTAAAAGATAAAAAAAAAAAAAAGCGAATGTTGCAGTGTTTTTTCAGTTTTATTTTTGTCCCTTTCATCGAGCAAGTGTCACCATCAGGCTCAATTTCAATTACATTTATTTCCGTTATTGGGAATTTATTAAAGAGAATGGGGAATAGCGGCGCGCGATGTCAGAAACCTTTTATCGTATAACAAAAGAAAGGATCCATTCTTCGGGCCGTCTTTCACTTGCCAAATCCAACGTGGATGATCGATATCTTGATTATGTAAAAGGTGCTCATAATTTTTTGCGAAACAAAAAGCTGCTTTCTTTGCTTGTTTGAATTGCATTTGCGGATTGTCTAAAATAAAAAAAGAGAGAAAAAATAATAATCGTGCTTTATCGAAGTGCGTCGCCCCTAACGCTCATCGGCGCACAATCGTTCAAATTGTAAGACACAACTTCTTTCAGTTCCCGTTGATTGTGCCCTTCCCTTTCAGCCGACACACATCGACCTCCTCGCATCAGCTCATTTACATCTCTTTGCTTTTCTCACCCTTTTCACAAACTCCGACGTTTCAGTCTTTCTCGCATTTCTCGTCGCCTGTATTCATGTCCGCTAAATGATATCGTGCACATTTTGGATTGCCACTTGGTTTTTCATTTCGAAGGCGAAATTAAAAAAAAACTTGCCATCAGTAAATAAAAAAGGATACATCTGCAAAAGGATTCTACATTTATTTGCATACTCAAAAGTTAAAGTTCTATTCAATTTGCCAGATGAGTAATAAACAATTGAGTTATGCAATCATTTTCGGGGAATTTTAGCCGACACAATTAGTTGTTCCATTCAAGTTTCTTCCCTCGAGCTCTTACGCAATGCAATACATAATAATCCTTTTACAAAGTTGAGACTTCGTTAATCATTTGATGTTTAGAATTTAGCTGAAAACTGATTTCAAATTTAAATCGACAAAAATTTGGTGCTACTTTGGGGAATACTTTAGGGCTACCCGCAATAAGTTGTTCTTACTTTGCTATTAAATTTGCAACGTCATTTGTAACTTGCCAAAAACAAAGCAGCTTAATCTTGAAAACACACTATCTTTTGGATGCAAAACTTGTCTGCTGTACAGTTTGCTTTGGTCGTTAATATTTTAGCTTTGATTTCTTTTTTTCATGTCTAGTTTTGTACACGAATAGATACGACGTGTTGGAAAAAAAGACCTTTTAATGATTAAAAGGACAGTCTGGTTCGGACGTCATAAAGGTCTTACGTTAATGCCGCGCCTCCAAAGTAACTATGCTCGCTCTGTGCAAAAGACGTCTTTACGAAGAAGGATTTTGGCAAAGCTTATTTAAACGTGCACTTTGCGTCCAGAATAAAGCTTCAAATAAGAGTTGTAAATCGTTTTCTTCCTTTCAACTTTTTTCTTCGACCGCGACATGTATTTTAATTTTTTTACCCAGTTTATAAGTGTTTAGATTCAAAAATTTTGTTCAACACATTTTTTAATATAAAAGTTACTTAAAGGCATTTTTCTCTTAAATAATTTATTAATTTAGGAATCGTTGATGCAGATTTTATTTTAATTTGTTAATTGCTTGATTAATGAACGTCTGTTGGCAGCTAAGAGTATAATTTTCAATAAAGCACTCAGTAAAATCCGATAGTTAGATAACACAAAATTTATTTGTTTGCGATGCTTAAATCGCGAGCTGATATAGTATTTTATCCGCACAATGCTTTGTCGAGGGTCACCTGCAAAGCTAAATGGGGTAACCGGGGATATTTGAATGAGATATTTGAAAATTCAAACGACTCACCGGGGAACTTCTGGGACTCGTACGGCGATCTCGAAATCTACATAGATCACCTGGGAATCTATATTTTGTGCGTTTTTCTTGAAACACTCGATGAACGGTCCTAAATCATATTGAATATATGAGACAGCAGTTCGAGGCTAAATTTTTTTAGGCGAATGCTATTCACAAAAGTCATCTGAGATTTCACTTGACATTTATCTTTTAAGCTATCAGTGAAAAGTTTTTGTTTGAAAAGTTGGAAATGTGATTATAATAATTTTTAGAAAATATGCAGTATTTATTAACAATTTAATAGAGAAAAATTAAACTAATTAATATTATGAGAAAAGGAGCAATAATTTTCATAAACAACATTTGCCCTCGACAATTGTCTGCTTTATACAAACTCTTGCAAAATTTGCTGAAGGATTTTATCTGGAGGCTGTTCTCTGAACAAGCTTTCCTCTCTAATACAATATTTAACGTGATTCTTAGTGGCGTGATGGTAGATGGTACTTGCCAATCCGCAAACTTTACTGTTAGATACTCAGGTATTATTTCGCATACTCGGCTTGGCCAGACGTATGTTTCTGCAGCAGCTGCCGCAAGAACAAACATGAGATACTTATAAAACAACGAATTTCCAACTCTGCTCTGTCTGTACGATACGTGTAATTGTACCCGCTGGCCAGGGCTCCGTTTTACCCAGACAAGATTTTTTTATTTTATATTTTAATATTCCATAAAACTTTTTTTGTACATTTTTCCGTACAATTTTTTTCTGCAATGCAATACAGCATGGCATAAAATGTTTTACATAAAATGTCAGGAGAAAAAAAATTATGCAGCAAAAAAATCAATTCGATCGTTTAGTTTGTAGTTTTTAAAAGTAAAGTGGTTATGAAATATAAAAAAGTGTCTGGCATCAACTTGTAAACCTTAGTCTATGAATATTTTGCCTGTCACTTTTTTTCATAAATAACAAAGTGTTCACTGCCTCTAAATTGATGCATCGATACGCGTGGTTATAACTTTCTCGTTTTGAAATAAAACGACGTGTGTTCGAAGCATTCAGACGCATTAAACTTTTACACGAATCGACCACAAAACATTAACGAAATCCGACAACTTGTCTCTCTGGCGTGCAGCATTTCGATTTCTGTCCAACTTCGGAGCCGTCGTTTATTTTATTTTAAAAAATTTTAATCTACACTTTAGGAGAAATGTACCATAACTTTGATATCACACGACTGAAAAAAAGTTATGCAAAAATTGTTAACAATCAAAAGAATGGCAAGGAAAATTTTTCAGAGGCAAAATGTGCGAAATATGAATTTAACAAATCCGAGTTACATCTTTGTGTCCTCTCTTCTTTTTTTCGACCCTTTTGAGTTGATTCCTATTCTAAAAATCCTGGCGAAATGGCTAGCTGCACTTTCAAGAGTTGCCTTTTCCTTTATCTTCTTTGCGCTTGTGAAAAAAATTCGGTTTAAGAAATGAGAAGTGGAGTTTTTACCAAGAAACAGACGAAAGAGCGTGAAAATTTTACACTTCACTTGAATGAAATTTTTTACGAATATTCTGAACCTAAGTAAAACGTAGCATATGCGGAAAAGAGCCGGAGATTAAATCGATTCGAATGACACATTTCGAGGAAAAAAAGGAAACTTTTTTTGCCTACTTTATGTGCTTCTGCAGACATTTCTGTAAAACGTAGAACATTCATTCAAATTGGATGTTTGATCATTACACTGTGTTGTACTACAAAGATCAAAAACCAATGGAAATAAAATGGAAAGACAACCAAGAAAAATAATATATGGAAGATTGCAAAAACATTGGATGTTCAAAAGAAAATGGAAACGACTAATACGCACACAAATTGAATTCGAAATATTGTTTATGCTTCTGACAGGACAGAAACAGAGGGCTTCGGCGTCTTCGCTGCTGGACACCACTTTCACGTGACTGCGTCTTTATTGGGATGTTTTCATTTAATGATTGAGTAAACTTTTTGATAAAGTTAGTAGGACGCAGCTTAAATCACTATTTAAGTCGAATTTAAAATTTTTGGATTAAACAAAAAGAAAGAATAGAATATTATATCTGGTCTTATGTACAAACAATCCTAGTAGAACGAGGCATATATGGTCTATATATAATCATATATTGACAATATACCAATTTCAGAATCATTTTGATAATATATTATTACAAAATTAATATATTGACCATATATGGTTGATGGGATACATTTCAGTGCAATATATTGTCAATATATGGAATTAAATTTTTACGAAATTTCAATATATTCTCAATACATGGAATTCAATCGTTACGTAATTTCAATATATTGACAATATATTGGTAAAATATTGTTAATAGATGGTCGATATATAAATTGTTTTACCAGGTTAAGATATTCAAATGTGGCAATTTTGAATTTTTAAATAAATAAAATTAGGCAAAAAGTAATTTAAATATTTTTCAGATAAAATACGCAATATTTTATTTAAATTGTAGTTATTGATCGTAAAGTATTGTAGAATTACATAACGATTGTTTATGCAATGCTCTTTTATGGATTGCTTCACTATGCAAGCTGTCTAACTTGAACAATCCTTCGTTATATAATCAGCATTAATGATAATAATTTCATAAATAATGTGTTATGCAAGTAATCTGCATTTTTAGAGCCAAAAAATATATTGTTCTTAATATAAAATTAATTATAAACTGTCAAACAAAGTAACTTTTTTGTTCGTTTGTTTTTTAAATATCCAGATAAATGGTTTTTTGCCTGTCCCTCAGACAGGATTTTGTCCATTATTAACCTAAAGCTTTAACGTCATATTTCATTTCACCCAATAAAATTGTAATAATACCTTCATAGGTAGTGCACCTTTCAAACCTCACTTTTCTGATTAGGAGGGACATGCATGGTACTGACGAGACAAGGGGTTTCACTCTTAGCTCACGAGAACTGCCGGACAGGAAGTGTCTCACTGACGGTAGCGATGGTGGAGGCCTCCTTCATCCCCCTCTTTTTTTGTAAAACAAAGTAAAAACACATTCATATGTAATTCACTTTACTTCTGAAAGTTAATTCTACGTCTTAATTTTTCAAAGTAATTTTTTTTCACTAGAATAAAAGTTAATCTTAATCTTCTGATTCATTATTTTGTTGGTTTTGTCAGTGTTTTAAATTTATTTTCATTCCTCTGATTTTACTGTTAAACAAATTAACCAAACCTGTAATTGGGTTTCACTACTATTTTCTCAATTGCATCTCTTGAGTACCAGCAGTATCACATAATCTCCAGCACTGTTGCACATTTGCCTTGAAAAGTTATGCAACAAAAGTTGAGTGATATTTGTGAAATATTTTAACGATTGTCATAAACAATTGCAAACCTAGATCAAATTATACAATTGCAAAACTACCATTTGCTCTGGCACAATGTAAACTTTCAATTTTGACTGAATTGAAACAAAATAAAGAAAAGTGAGTACTGTAACTAAGGGAAGAAATAAACACAGTTTCTGTCTCATTGTCGTCTGCTTTTCTATGTTAATTATTAATATTGTTATGTCCGTAATCTTATTGCGCTCTCGAGGGTACAGTTGGGAGTTTGATCCAGTAAACTTCGTGTCCTAAATGTTATTTCCACCCAGACGAACGTTTTCGTTTTGCTGTTTGAATGGAATGCACCTATGTTTAACGTATAATTCAGAGCAACGTTTGTGCGATTATCGAATGACAAAGCATGACTAAATCTGCGGTTATTTCGCGAAAACTTTTTGCATTACTACATTTACACTGGAATATACTGGCTGGCAGTGACTATCTCCGTGAACTTGTTGTATTTTACGATGCTTAGCGCTACGAGTTTCGGACTAATGTACTTTAATCTCACAGAGAATCCAATTAAACGGCGACATAACCTGAATGTACTCAGATGTATAGATTGTTCAAATTTGTAACTTGTAACTTGTTTGTTTCTCTTCACTTCGTCCGTGCGTTTACTTAACCGTTAATGAAAACGATTGTTCATTGGCGGAAACTTGGGGTCAGGTGTTGTTATTATATATTGATTACATACACTGTAAAAACATCCTGCACAATTTTCATCACATTTAATTGCATGTCAACATTTGACGTGCATTTTGATTGCTTGTAAAGTGTCAACATGCATTACTTAATAAGAATTGAACGACAACTTTTCAACTTTCACTGAAAGATTAATTTCAAAATGTATTTAATTTTGAACTATAATATAATGAATAATTAAAAAACGATGAATTATGATATTTTTTTTAATGAAAAAGGATCTTAATTAATTATTTTGAAGGAAATTTCAAGTAACAAAGCCTGAGACTTTTGCTGCAAAGTTTGCAGACTGAGTTTTAAATTTAATCCTTCTCCTCGCTCTTATGTGCAATCCTGTCATGTAGGATGCATTACTACGTATTACTTTGCACTTTAAGTAAGTTTTGCCAACATTCGAATGTTACAAGAAGTCGCGCATCAAATACGTTCGCCCGTGCTGCGATGTTTTCACTGAAAATAACTTCGGTCTTCTGATTCTGAATGCGAACCTTCAGCGTACCCTTGCATCATTCGAAATTAAAAGACGTTTATGATGGCAAACTATCTTACGCTGAGTGACTTTTCGACAGTCTTATAAAATTTTTGCTGAATATATTTAATGCTTTTATACTACGACTTTTTCATTAAATTTTTCATTTTTAAGATAAAATTGTAATAAAAAAGAGAACAATAATCAACCAATGATTGACCTTTCATTTTAAATCAACATTAAGACAGTGGTAGCAAAATTTATAAAGCAAATATTACAAATTTTCGTCGATTCAGAATCGTAATTAAAGCTCGTTATTGTCATCGGCGATGCCACGCGTGCTGCTCGCTGTCCCTTTTGCTCCTTGTTATCAATACACGCCCTCCTACGAATTCAATTAACTCGAATAATATTATTCGTGCCTAAAGTTTCTGCTAAACGCAATGTCAACATCGCCCGGATGTTATCCCTCGTTGCTCGTTCATCACTAACCCCTGCAACTATTCACTATATCGCGAGATTAAGCTAGTTTTGTAATGGTCGAAGATGCCAGGTCGCGTTTATTATTATTTCTGTCCTCCCAGGGGAAATATTGGAAATTTATGCGTGATAAAAAGGTCGGGGTAAATGACAAGGCCTGAAATTGTAAATTAAATCCAAAAATTTTGTTGGATAATATTTATTTCATCAAAGAAAAGCCAATTGTGAACTGAAATGCATTGAACATTTAATTACTAATTTTTTGAATGAAGTACAAAGAGATTCTTGCAAGGGAAATAATTTATGCTTACAAATTATGTATATATCTTGCTTTAATTGAGGATTAATTCAATTTATAATAAATGACGTTGAATACTGTGATTTACATCTGAGTTATATTAACGTGCAGAGAAAATTGATCGAAACGGAATTTAATTTTTTATGATCATTGTGATCGAAAAGGTCTCTTCTTCATTTAACGATAATGAGATGCGATAAGAACACGACATATTTCAACGCGACTTTTACATTATAAAATATAGAACATATTGTATTATTCTGTCTGTTCACTATTTTGTTTGGCTATTAAAAGTTTCAGGCAATCTAAAATTTAATTAAGTTGAAGGAACAACATAAATAATTAGCTATTAAAAATTAATAGTGCTTTTTTATTTTAGTTTATGGGACTTTTAATTTCAAGCACACATACAGAATAAAGTTTCGGAGAAGCTTGTAAAATAAATTCTAAAGATGGCGTGAAGCTTGTCAGAACTATTTGAAATACCGTTCATGGCAACGTAACTTGAAGTTGAGCCAATAAAGAGAACTACTTATCTGAAATATCGCTAGACATCCAAATAACTCGATAGTTCTGTCTTTCTATTCTTATAAAAACATTTAATGTTGAATAAAGACATGCATTTATGAACTGTAGTTAAAAGCATGACTTCATGAACAATTTTTTATTCGCTTTTTTGTTTATTATCACTATTTATGATGCTCTGAAATCATAAAAATTACAAACTCAGCTGCTACTATAATTTTTTGTTTACAGCAAATGTTTCTCATGATTAAAATAATTCGTGCAGCTGATTTCATTTGGTCCATACACTGATTGAATTTGATAATAAACTTGGTAAGCCCTTTGAGAGTTCTTGTTTAACAGTTTGCATAGAATCAAATTCAATTTTGATACTCTATAATAATTCAGTTTTTGGTTAATATAGTATGTACATATATGTATATAGAAAAATAATAACATTGGTTCAAATTTCGTATGGGCTAAGTTATTCCGATTTAACCTTTTGGTGTGTGAAATTTGTATTATATTTCGAATGATGTGCACGCGTTTCGTAAAATTGCAAAGGAGAATTGGATTGTGAATTTGAATGAGTGAATAGCAATTTTAGCCACCGACGAAGCTCCAGGAGAGCTCCCAGGTTTTCGTGTGCTGTAACTCACGACCCCTGGCGGTTAGTACTATATTACTGGGTCGGTCCTATGGGAGTTGTAATAGTTTAAACCCAACAGGAGAACTTGTGGCTGTTATCATATACTAAACGTACAGCGTAAATTATTGTTTTCGACCCGATAACAAGGAAATAGAAAATTGTTGCTTTCGGAAAATTTGTTTCATATAAAAAGGATAATCATTCTAAAGTATACTTTTGACG